>JAOEHY010011550.1:21034-55260 GCA_025447955.1 Psilopsiagon aurifrons
GGGGGGGGGTGTTACTTGGCTTCACCTTTCTAAAGGAGAATAGGTTGCTTAAGAGGGGTTGTGGGGTCTCCATGTGTGGAGATACTTAAAATCTAACTGGGCAGCCTGCTGTAGCTGACCCTGCCTGTGAGGAGGATTTGATCTTGTGAGGTCCCTTCTGACCTCAGCCATTCCCTAATTTTGTGACAGGTACCGGTAAGCAGATGTTCCCAATTCCAGCTTGCAGAGTTGTAGTTACAGACAGGCTTTCTAAAGGCTTTTCTATCAAAACTAAAGTTTTCTCCTAGTTCACATAATTGTTTGGGATGTGCAGAACTGCTGTTTTCAGTCACACCTTAATTTCAAGAATGTGGCTTCACCATTTACTTCTGGGTACAGTAGAACGTTTTCCAGCTTATGCAGAGACATGGAAACCAAAGTTTTAGAGAGCTGCATTTTTAATTGACTCTCTAGTAGGAACCAGACATGACCGCTGGGTATGTAAAACTAGTCATTGATCAGGAAGAAATAAGGACCTGATGTTATCAGGGTTGAACATGTGCCATGTTTTCTTTACAGAAGATAATCTGACAAAAGAATGGCCGCTACATGCACAAATTTCCCTTGAAGATATGTCCTGGAATGAAGGTATGAGTGCCTTAATACTTGTTCCCAGTGCCTTTCACTGTCATTGCAAAAGTATTTATTTCTTTTTCTACATCTTATACCATCATTTTGTCTTACAAGTTCTACTGTTTTGTACTTTTTCAGCTTTTTAGCTATTCTGTTCTCTGTGATTACCTGAATTGGAACTTAAGTTTCTGTGGCACTTACCTTGCATTCCTCCTCCATTTCCCTGCCCCACTTGCAGTACCACTTTTCACCTGGCTCTTTCCTTGTTGTATAATTGAGTGTTTAGATTTCCAGATTCTTCCCAAATCTCTTGTGCATCTTTTGGCTCTTTCTATGATGGCAAAATTTCAGGTTTCATACAAATTTTTTTCAAAATATTCTCATAACATCTGTTACTTCCCTCCTTTGTGGTACTCCAGCTTTTATCATTTATTTGCTTTTTAAATGAATGGCTGAGGGGGTTTGGGTTTGGGTTCTTTTTGTGTTTGTTTGGTTTTGGGTTTTCTACTGTTTCTTTACGCTGTGAGGAGAAAATCCTGTCAGATTTCTGTTCTTCTGTTTTACTTCTTATTTCTGGGCTGGCAGTCTGATTTGGAACCATGCCTGATCTGTTGTTATTTCTGACTAACAGCTCTTTTTTTTTTCCTCTTAATTATCTGTTTCACTGAGGTGCACCTTTTTATTACTTGCTTTTGTAGAGGGACCACATTGACGCTGGCTGGCTGGTGTAACACTTCACAGTTCCTGAAACAGTTTAAGAGTAGATTTATCTTCTGAGCAATAAATGGTAGCCCAGGTACCAATACCTACAATCCACCAGTGAGGGGTCATTTGTTATATTAAGATCAGCTTTGTGAGGAAAATCCAGAATAAATTCTGTATTCTTCTCAAGCACTAAAGGCTTTCTTTGTTTTCTTTTGGCAGATGAACAGTGTTACACTCTCTCATGTCGATGTGGTGGGAATTACACTGTCTTCAAGAGTGAAACCAAGGACGTATCTTTGGTTTGTTGTGACACATGTTCACTTGTAATTGAGATCCTTCAATGATTGCTTCCATCAAGCACATGAAGAGTTACAAACCTGTAAAAAGACTGGACAAACAGGGGACAGCATCTGCTAAAGGAATGTATGTTACAGAAAAGGGGAGAGAAGTAAGTTCAATCAGGCTTAAGAAAGGAAACATGCACATTGGCTAACACAGCTCTGCAGATATGAGGCTTGTTTCTGCTTCTGCAGCTAAAGAGCTAGTTAATAAAAACCTCCACAACAGAACACTGAGTTCTGTACAACTGTAATGTATCTCATGATCTAAAGGACATTCTTTTTCAGCAAACAATGGAGTAGCTTCTTTCAGTCTCAGTCTATATCAACTCTACATCGGGTCCCACCTCTTAGGTTAAATCCTTTTAACAGCTCAGATGACAAAATTTAATCAGGAGCCACAGATGTGAGAACGCTTTGAAGATAATGAAAAGTTGCATTAATAGGAACATTTTCTATTTCCATATTAAAAATTTAAGTTTAGTATGGAAGTCCTCAGAAGGACTTAAGTCTCGAAAAAAGGTGGCAGAGACTTGCAGGTCAGGCAGGCCGATTCTCTTGGTAAAACGTAGCAGGTCCGGTGGCTGTGCACATTTGAGAGTGCATCTGCATTAGCTTTTCAGCTTGGAGAAGGAGCACATTTTGAACTGACTCTCTCAATCTTGAACAAATGCAGTCTTCATTCCTTAGGTAAAGACAAAAGAAGAAGCCAAGCTCTGACCCCCTACAAGGCACACAGGCCTCTGGACCACACTAAAGCCAATGTAACTAAGCCCTACAAAACTCCTGGGAGCAGATCTGGAACCCCACCACTACTGTTTTCAGTCCTAATCCTAGCAGACCACACTACTTGTTACAGTAGTGTAACATAGTGTACTTGTTACAGTAGTGTAACATAGGCACAGCCTATGTGCAGCTCTGGGTGCTTTGTGCCTTTTTCATCCCTTGTTAACAGTCTGTGCAAACCTTGGCTTGCAGCAAAACCCAAATCTTTCTAATAAATTCAAGCACTTACTGTAAGCAGCCAGAGGAAATGGTAAGAGGCAGGTTTTGTTGAAGACAGCAGTGTATCATTCCCACTTTCAAGTTAGACGTAATCTCAGAAAGAGACCTCCTTATCAAGTCATACTTGTGTTTATTCTAAACAAAAATAGTTCCATTAGTTGTAGTAGAAAATACTAGGAAAGCTGGCAGTAGTCACTTAAATCTTTTAATCATCCAGAAATCTATGGCCATTGGGGCTTGCACGTAGAAATCCAAAGTCATTCAGAGGCCATATCTGTAAAATAAAATACAGTTACAAGAGTTTTCAATCACAACTCAAAAATTCAGTTCAATGTTGTAATCATCTCATTAATTATAATTTTTTAGGTTTTTGGGTGATGGCATGTGAACTTTTCTCACCTGCATGTTTCCTTTACTAGAGGTGATAAATGCTATATATCAGGAGGAATCATCATTCCATGGTAGCCATAGACAACACTAATTTATTCACAGCATGCTGTACTAGGGCCTCACAAATTACAATATACTTTTCAGTCTTTGAAATAAATACATTCCTAGAATTTCTTTTGAATTTGAAGTTTTCTAGCTTGTAAACCTCTTAACTTAAAAGACAGAGTATGTATTTTGATCCATCTAGGAGAATACCACAAAGGTTACCTCTGGATGGGTATCTGGACTGCAAACACTAGACTCCAGAATAAAATTCTGTGGGCTTGTAGATAAGCTTACCCCATACAAAAAGGTATAAAGGGGCAGAGAGTGCCTGCCACCATCAGGGGCTCTCCAACCAGGGGGCTTCTCTGAGAAGGGGACTGCTACGTAAAAAAGGAGCACAAATCATGACCAAGTATAAGTGTCAGAAAATGATGCTCACCAGCAAGAGAAAAACCTCCTCTCCAGAAATTACCTGTGTAGCTGTTCATACACCTGAATGCTCCCAGGAGTACTGTGCTCTCAACATTCACTAATTACATGTAGGCTGGTCTTGGATGCAAAACGAAAGAAAGTAATAGGGAATCAAGGACATTCTTTTATGCTTTGTCCTTTGTCTCCCTTGACTGTCTGTGTCTCTTCACAACACTTGTTTCAAAGATGGCACAAGGGGATAGCAGAAAGAAGGGAAAGAGATGATGCTGAAGAATGAATGCCCTCAGTGGCTCTAATCCCATAAAAAATCACACAGCCACTGCTCAACATGAAGTGATCTGGACAGAGAAAGAACTCTTGAACTGAGTTCGTGGAACAGCCACTGTACAGAGGGAGCCTTAGATTTGTTTTAACTATTGTTTTGACAATTTAGTTTCAAATTCATACTTAGTGGTACAGTTAGAAAAGAAATGATGTTTTATCTTGTCTGCATGTGAGAATGTGAGAAACAATACTGGTGGTTGGAAATGAGATGGAACAAGCCTCTTCTGTGAAACAAAGACATGCCGCTGTGTGTAGTAATTCCCAAGTCCTTTAAAGTTATGACAGAAGTCGACTGTGGCTTGTTCGTTCAAACTGGCTAGTCCAATTAGCAGTTATTTCCCCTTGCCTTCGTCGGTTTTGCCTACGTAGATTTGATCTGATGGATGGGGGATGAATGGGGCTAACTAGCTCTTTTGAAGATACATGACAGGTCCATTTTAGGCATGGAGCCTAAGCCCAGGGAATGCACCAGATCTCCTACCTAGGGCAGGATGAAGCTCGAGTTCTGTCAATGTGGGACTCCCTCAGCTTCTACTGAATTTGCGGCTACTGTGGTTTCAGCAGCCATTTCATGGAATGAGCTTGCCTCTCCAGAGTGGCAGGGAGAAGAAGGGGCAAATATAATTAAATATCATTAGTTCTGTATGGGTTAAACACTGGCACACCAATGCTGACTGCAAATCTCAGGTCTGAACTTCACTGCTAAGCCACACAGAATATCAACCTTTATTTACGTTTTGCCAAGTAAAGGTTGCCTGAACAAGCTTGGTACAAGCTTACTCTCTTCTGTGGAAATCCATTACTTTAAATAGATTTGTGTTTTACTGGAAACGTAACTTAGCATTGAAAGCCACTGTTACGTATCTTCTCCTCCAGAATGCACTTTAAGATGAAGTCACATAAGCTTCCATTCTTGAGGCAGTAAAAGATTTTACATGAAGGAGAAGCCAAACACCTAGCAGACTACATTTAAAACACATGTAGGTTTCTCGGCCAGTGGTCTCATTAGCTGCCACCATGCAGACTGGCTGTATTCTGCTGCCTTTCAATCTAATGTTCACCAGCAAGACATAAGAGCAAGATCACTATTCGAATGTGAATTACCATCAACAATCCAAATTATAAATACTCATCTGAAGAACAAACTCCTTTTTGCTTTTGTTAGGCACCATATACTTAAATCTCATTAAAATGTTAATAATCACTACTCTGTGCACTGTCATAAAACAACTGCTATAAAATTTGCTTAATTATTTTGATTAAGTATCAAGTGATTGTGTACCATCATTTTAAACAGACAATATTCTAGAGTCCTAAAGCACTTCTTTGGTATGGAATATCCGTGGGAATGAGTGGAATGTAAGTTCCACTCATTTTACAGAGTTTGCTGTGTGCTAAAATTCAGGGTTCTGTCTTGTCAGTCACTTCATTCAAGTCTCAAAATTACGGCTGCCCACAGACGCTGGTTCTTAATAAATAATTTGCTAACAGTCCCCTTAAAGTGGTAACCAGCTGTTTTTCTACACTAGTGTATAGTTGGAAACTTTATTTGCAGTTGGATTATTAATGCCACATTGTCAATTAAGAGGGCCATCAGCATATTAGCGTCATTTGTATTTTAGTAGTTAGCAATCCAAGCCAGAACTTGGGTCACACAAATAGCCATATTAGAATCAGTGTTCTTCCTCTGGTGTACATGGTAAGGCAAACAATATAGAGTAGGAACAGAGTAAACACTAGGGAAGAACTCAAGGCAACCGCTATCCAGAAAGAATAGAGTTCAGACAGAACTTGCTGGTGGGGCTGAGCAGGACATGTTATCTGAGGTTTAGTAAACAATTAGGTTATTTTGAAACCTTTTAAGTTTTGTTCATTAAAACTGTAAATTAAGTCTATAAATCTTTATTAAATTGCATGTAATTCAGCTGTGCTGACTTACGTTTTTGTGGCTGTGTTGCAATATATGGAGAAGAGTCTTCAAACCCTTTTTCTTATTGTTCTAAATGGCACCATTTTTTAAAGCTAGCTTTCTAAAAGCTGGTGCATAAGTCTGTAATACAAATTCCCTTGTTCATTAGATTAAACTTTTTATGGAGAGGAAATTGTGTTAGTTTCTTCTTTTTGGTAAATGAGAAAAATTAATAGGGCAGATAATATGAAAAAAAAATTTAGTGTGAAGTAAAGCTGTAGAACTGTTGAAACAGAGGAGAAACTGTGGAGGTTTATACAATATTAATTCAAAGCTTTTTTTTTTTTAAATACAAATGCAGACAATTATGGTGGCAGAGATTTGACTTTACTGTTAAGGGTCTTTCTCAGATTTAGTTTAAGAGGCAGCAAGGCTAGTCCACCTGTCTGAAGTCTGTTTGAAGGATAACCTTACCCTCCATTTTGTATTTTGAACTATACTTCCCAAATTATAGCAGTGAAATATGGAGCTGCCCTTTCCTATCATTTTGCAAAGGCAAGGATTAAATGAAGGCAGGAATGTACATCTCTGCAATAGGGTATATGGGGGGAGGAGACTATGGGTGTGTGTTTATCAGGTTTGGATGTGCTTGCAAAACAACTCATTCTATTTTCAGAGGCAGTGACAGCTCAAAGAGTGCTGCTCAGAAAAACCCCCACTGCCACTGAATTATCCTTTACAGCAAGTGGCCACTGTGCTCAAGCTTTCTTTCACATTTGCTTTGGCCATACAGTTAGGGAGGCAAGTTTTAAATACCTAACAGGAACTACAAATGTGACTATTTTTAGATGCTATAAATATATATACCTTAAAACAAATGCGTCCTCTTATCAGTCCATAAGGAACAGGTCCATAACACCTGGAATCTGTAGAATTCCTGAGATTATCACCTTCTAACCAAACATGTCCTTTAGGCACCTATGATTAAGCAAGATGGCAATGTAAAAAGATAATAGAATAGAATGGTGTTGAGCACAGTTTGCCTTACAATGTATTTTCTGATTTCTGTGTTCTGTATTTCATGACTGTATAATGAACTACTTTCTTATTGAACCTAGTATGACACAGTGCCAGATCTGAAGGGTGGAGTGCTCCAAAGTATCTGTTCTATCATGTGCTCAAAAACCAATGGTTTGCAACAAAAAATCCAAAATGAAGATGTAAGAGGTTAGAGCAATGTGACAGGGTCATTAATTTAATAGACTTCAAAAGAGGTCATTAGGATGTTGACTGAAAATCTGCCCTCCTGTCACAGTAACAGCATGAACAGGGCAGCCACACACTCATCAACATCCTGGGGCCAGCACCAAGGCTAGACCTGTTAGTAGAGTCATGATGAACTAACTGGTAATTGATTGTGACATCAATTACGAATAATCTCATCATTTTATCAGAGTAGGCTTGTCAAAGTTCTAATTAAGATCACAGTTCATTCTGTGTGCAGGCAGAATCCACAACACATTATACTGCGGTAATGATGATCACAAAACAGCAAATCCCTTTTCGTAATTTGAAAATTAATGATGGTGACCTTATACTATATGACAAAGACCTTTCATTGCCTATATATATGTTATACATTAACTATATAACATACCATAGATTGATGGCAGTCAGTGATGAACTCAATGACAAACTGGGAAACAGAGTCTAAAGCTTTCATATATGAAAAACTTGTTAAAGTCTTAAACTAAGATTCCCTCTTGGAAATCTTTTTCAATAAGTTTTTCTTTTCAATACTTTTTCTTAAACACAGATCAGATGTTAATAACCTCTTACAAGTGACCAAATAAAATAGTAATTAATTTTCTCATCTGTTTTTGTTTCTAAAGTTCTGAAGTGGGCTGAAAATTTAAAAGTAGCAACATTTTCCCAAGGTAGGTGATATTTAAAATGGACTTCAGGTTAACATACATTTTTCCTAAGCCATGTAATTGAAATATTACTGTGCTCATAATTCAGAGAAAAAAAAGTGGAAACAAAAAAAGCAAATGAAACTCAAAGTTCGAGCAGTATAAACATTAATGGTTTAGAAATAAGCCACGTGGACTCATAAATACAATAGTCTACAGAGACAGAATTCAAGGATAATAGACTAAACAAAACAAAATACCACTCCAGTAGTGAAGTCTGGCTGTAAACCATTAAGAATAAAACCAGGCTCCCCAGAAAACCATTTGAGGAGAATGCAGCTGCAGAGACAGTGTTTGTACTTGCAGGTATTTGGTCAGGTAACGCTTATGAGAACCTTGTCCTTAAATGAGCCTTTTAAGCTTTTGCTTAGTGATGCTCTCGCTCATCTGTTTACCAGACTAGGATCTGAGGACACCGCATCACCCCAGAGTCCCTTTGTTGAGCTGTAGCAGGTGTACAAGCTGCAGATTAAGACCCAATAGTTTGACAGTTCCAAAGAGAGGTACTCATGGGGGAAAGCACATGTGAGCCTGTCCATCTTCTCCCAGCCACTCCCTGGTTTTCTCTGGTATCCAGGAGAGGAGTTGCAGTATGTCAGAGGGCACACATCCCTGCCTCAGCATTTTTGAATCTCTATGTATAGACCAACACTATGCCCAAAACCCTTTTGAAACCTACTGATACTGTCTCTTTCCACAGGCTCCTGTATAAAGGAGAGATGCCTTGTTTGTTTTAAACTGATCTGTTTGTTCTGTCAAGGTTCTCTACTTGTTTTCCCAGTCCTTCAGTACAGGGATTCCACATTTGGCCCCCTTTCTTGTTTTGTAGGGTTATCAGATTGCTGATGTGTGCATAGAAGAGCTTCCTTTGGCAAGACCAGCTGATTTCAGAGAGATGACTTTTGGGCCTCCTCCTACTCAAGCACCTTTGCAAACAAAATAACCAGCCAGAAGTCAGTTTAAAATAAATAATTTTTAAAATAGTTCTATTCAGAGTCAAGTGACCTATTTAGAATATTTATCTCATCCCATGTGAACATGGGGTTTTGATAGGTCTGTGTTAGAGAACGCGCTACCATTCTGTATTCTTCAGTGTGTGGTATACAGTTGATTTCAAATGCCCAGCAGCTACTGTTAGGTTTGTTGGATATTCATCTTATTTGCATTGTACCCAATGCAGTAGGCGTGTATTACAACATAAAGCAGCATTCTGACCTTCCTGGTGCAAACTCTCCTGTCCAGCATCTACCAAAAATTCAAATCATGCATCAAGCTACTGTTATTTTGAAAGACAATCTCAACAAATATACCAAAAGGAGAAGCATAAATTACAATGAAAAGAAGGCATTTTTTTTCAGTGAAATAAGAAAGCAAACACATTAACATTTCATGTTTCTGGAAAAGCCTTGCTTCTTGCCATGTGCTGCTGTTTCACACACAGGACACAGCCAGCTCCCCTTCTACTTTACTGGTTCCCACACTTTCTCACCCTCTCCAGTTCATGGGCAGAAGGTGAAGCTCATCTCTTATTATGTGAAATAAGGACCCACTCTTAACATAAGTATATCTGAACACTTCTAGACCTCCCCATCTTTGTTCCATGCTCCGTAAATGTGAAAGAATAAAATCAATTGCTTTTGCCTGCTGTTGCCATCACTTACTGCTTCCAGTATGACTAATAATTACTTGTCTAGACAAGACATTCATAGTTTGCATTCCAAATACATTTTCAATAAAGTATAAACCTACATCCTGAAATTCACCACTTACAGTGACTTTTGTAGTTCTCCATGGAAAGTATGACAGGACCCTATACCTCTAAATTTGTCTTAAAGAGTACTGTCACAATGTATAATTCATCTAGGGATGAATTCATCATGGTGCCTGTCCATGATCTAAGCATTTTACTACAACCTAAAATTAAGACAAGCAGTAAAATAACATGTATGAGATGAAAATGTACACCAAATACCAGTGACAAGCCATAATCACTGATTAAAAAGATAGAAAGTTGTTTACACCACTTTGAAATAAAGGCTAAAGCCAGAATCTTTCAAGGGTTTATGCACCCAACTATGTCTAGTTGGGTGCATGAGTCTACATCACTGATTTCAGTGGGATTACTCACATTGAACCAAATTAACTTTGAGCATCAACATTTGCAAAGTGAAGACCCAGCCTGAAACGCCTTAAAGCTGTACAAGCACAGAAGCCGGGAATAAGATCCATTTTTAACCAAAGGAAAAAAAATGTGGAAAACTTGTATTTATAGTAAGAGTATATTAATTACATATTGACAGGCTGCTACTGCCAGAAAAACCCCAGGCAACAGGAAAGCCATCTCCTTCACAATTCACAGCATTACATTTTGGTGTCTACAGGCCACAGACCTCTTGGACCAAGTTAATTGTATCTAAAAAGTACAACTGAAATCATAGTTACCATTACTACATTCCGAAAGACTGTGATGACAAAAAACACTGAAAAGATGCCAAAAGCATTTACCTTGGGCTGGGCAGCGTTTCTGCTCCCCCTTACACACAGGCCAGAACTAAGATGTGAAAGCCTCACAAGTCCAACTGAACTATCACATAACTAGTGGCTCATGAAAACATGCTGCCTCTGACTGCCTGCAGACTGCTCTCTTTGCCTTTGCAACCCTCGTGCCTCTGGTTTTGTGCAGATTATCTGAGGATTTACTTCCAAGGAACAACAGTTCTCAGGCAGAACTGGCTATCTGAGGTGCAGCTTATATGCATGAGAATACAGGACACTGATCAGACACATGACTTTTCCCTGTTTTCCCTTCCAAGGCTCTGAGGGCTCTAGTACAGGAGCAGACAGACCAGAAGAGCAAGATTATAATTTAGAACAACACAGCCCATAAAAGTAGTTTATTCTCTGTCAGTTCAGAGAAAAAAGCATTTTTCACTGACAAACTGGCTAAATTTGCAAGGCTGTTGCATTTACTCAATGGCAGTTAAAGTAGCAAACCTGAAGTACAGGTCAGGTGTTTTGATACGTACTTACTAGCATAAAACATTAATTTACATAAGTGGCTAGGGAAGTCAACAAAGAGTTATATACTTTTGGTCTTTTTACGTGTCACCAAACTTGAGTAATCTCACTAACTTCAAAACCAAGAGATGAGATGCTTGTACTGCATTAATTGGCATGCTAGAAAAGTAATATACCGCAAATAAGATTACTAGATTATCTGTCTCAAAAATACCTCCAAGTAAATGAAAACAGGCTTGTACGATTTAGGTTGAGTTTTGGCTTTTTGCTTTGGTTGGATCTGGTTTGGGATTATTTTTGGTTTGTGATTTTGGGGGACGCAGGTACTAAAGATGGAGAAACAGGGATTTTTAATAAATAAGTGGAGAACTACAAACATGAATCTCTATCCGTTTGGAATTCCAAGCAGCCTGTGTTTGTCAGAGAACATCAGCTTGTACAATCAGCTGGGAGTAGATGAAGTTTGAACTTTTCATAAGGTCACAGGTATTCACATCACCTCCAGCAATATCAAAGTTTCAAACTTAAGAAGAACTTTAAATCATTCCCATCTTTTCTTTCCAGTTCAGAGGCTTCCTTCTTGAGCTACGATAAGAACTAATCTCAGTGCGGGACAAAAGAATAAAGTCTGCAAGTTCTCATCTATCCCTACTAAGGTCTATTTAAGTGCCTCCTACTTTGGTACAAGCAACAAATGTAATTGCTTCATGGCCTGCGGGTGTTCAGTTAACAAAAGAAGCTTTTGTGACTAAACCACAGGTGTTACCATTCTTGATTAAAGTAAAATATGATGAAAGAATCTACAATATCAAATGACAAATTTACTAAATACAGATTAAATTGCCTTATTTAAGTAAATTGCATCTAGTTAGGATAAAATATACACCATAGAAATGCAGGAGTTTGTTTTATCACTCTATGCTTGAAGTCTCAAACTGTTCCTTAATCCTTTATTTATTAATTCAGAACCAAGAGTGAATAATGCTTAACAGATACTCCTTTTTAATGATCCTGTTGCTCTAGCCACCTTTTCTGTCGGTTTATCACTAATGTTGTTCATATTGTTACCACATATATGAAACCCAACAACATTAATTACCTCAATACCTTCAAAATCAGCATAAGCATTCACCCTTTTTTTTTGTGCTGGGAAAAAAGCTATGAAATGGTAGCAGCCACACTGGAACTTTAACAGTATAGCAGATCTTTAATCAGCATCTCTTATGAATCACTAAGAGGCTGAATTATCTGGAATTTAACATTTTTTGAAAGAATATAACAATCAATTTACCTTAAATTCATAGGTACTTCCAAATAGTTGAGCATCTTCTTTTTCCTTATTAAGCAGTTAACACTGCCTATGAATAAGATATAATGTACTTGGCCCAGTTTATTTGAATACATGTATTAAAAAGAATACATTATGACCTTGGTCCAGATTATTATGAGAAACGATGACAACAAAACATTAATAGGCTTAAATTTACTGCGATTAAATATTTTTTAATTCATTCTCTATTTTAAGTCATTGGTTGTTTTAATAGAAAATTTATAGAAAGGTAAGATGTAAAGACTTGTCTGTCTTCAAGTTTTGAAAAAAATTACTATTAAAATCATGGAACCTTCAGTGGTAGCAATGTTAACTCATACTACAAGGAAACAACAGTATACTAGCTTAGATTTGAATTTGTATGACAATCTTCATCATGCAGGCCTATCAGTGGAGTCCTGTTCTACAGTAACAATTTGGGGAAGCTGTGACAGCAATCTCTTTAAGCATTATTGATTATTTGAATATAGTTTGGAACTTACTTGGAATGTAAAAGGTGTGATCAGTGCAGTCACTGCTTTATGGGAAAGCTCCCTGAATTCTCACATCAGAAATATCTGTGCCGGTCAAATGACAAAAAGTTATCCTTTCTCGCAGTATCACTTTCTGGCTGTTGGAAGTTTCCAGCTGTGTGAAGTAACAATTCAAACACCTACATACATTGTTTACTTGACTTCTATAAATACTCTTATTTAATATTCAGATCTGGAGCATATTGTTAAATATGCTGATGTGAATCAACTGAAAAGCTGCATATCCAGGTTTCACAATCTTTAGCTGCAACCCTGAATTAAAATTGCTACCCATCATTTCTTTTTCTAAAATTATTATCAGTTAAGATTAAAACTAATTTAGAATTAATAGTTACTAAACCCTACAACCAAATATTAATGTCACGGAGAATAATGCACAGAATATGCACACTTTGTACAACCTCTTTCTCTGCATTAAAACAGTGGTTCTCTTTTGAAAACAAAGTCACTTTGCTTTAAATAGTGAAAAATTACTTAAGCTTTTTGATCCACAGCAGTTTTGAATTTCTCATATTTTATAGATGTTCACAGGCTGAGACTTTTAAAAACAAATCTCCAAGCTACACTTACGATCTCCTGAAAAAAATCACAATGTTTCTGTGATTCATCAGTACGGATTATTATCAGCTTTCTTGATATACAGAAGATCAGTATTTCTTAAGAAAATATTGATGATAAATCCAGCAAAGATTATGTAGCAGTCTGCATAGACTTCTCTTACAGCAGCCATTAAGAAGGATTTGATTCTTCTTTTCTCCAGAAAACATGCATGTTACAGAGCATCCAAAGTTCAAAACATGTGCAGGTTCAAACCCAAACTAGAACTTGCTGGTTAGAACACAAAACCTGTTACCATCATTGGTAGGATCTGGACAAAGACCAGTCCACTTGAGCAGAAGAAACCCTGGAAATATTGGGGAGTAGACTGACAAACTTTGTGTTTCTTTACCCTGGAATAATTTAATTTTGACATATCAGAATTTTGATTTAAATTACATCTCAGAAAATTCAATAATGGCTTTAGTCATGAACTCTCTGTACTGGGATGTAGAAGGATCAGCAAACTAAACAAATACACCAACTCAGTTCTCCTTTCCCAACAGACACTGAGCATACCTGCTGGTTAAAATTATGGCATAACTTTCTCTCAAATCTCTAGAGCACTTGAACTAAGGATAAGAAAGATTAAGACACTTCCTTTCTCCTGACTAGCAAGTATTAAAACTTAGATGACTGAAATACTAAACCATGAGTGTAAATGCACTATTAAGATACAAAAGAACTCCTGTTCTGAGAATGTAATTTTTAATTGCTATTTAGGATATTGTAAAGAGACTGTCCAATGATACTGAGCACTCTGAAGTATCAAACCACTTTTCAGCGTCCAAAATCTATAATGCTGTCTAGTGATGAAGATACGGTGTTGTCTACATTAACATTATATTTTTCTTGGTACCTAGTATTCTTACTGCATTTGACAAGGACTGTTCAAGAGTTAATAGCTCTGCGTAAGACCCCTTCTTTGGTCTGCAAACACAGTAAGATGCATTATCTTTGGAATTGTGTTAGCTCTGGAGTTAACCACAGGATGAAGAGATGCCACATCTCCGCAATGAACCTCCTTTTAGCACAAGGTAAACATACTTCCCCCACATCAGCCAGTCGCACAGCATTAGTGCTGCGGTGTGATTGATTGCCAGCAGTGTTGCTGAGATATGGATTTGTATCTCAGCTTTTTATCACCATGACTTGCAAAAGGCAGTTCCTTATTTACAGACTCTAGCTGTATTAAGTGACATTATTAGGTCCTACTTTTGTTTAAGTGACACAAAGGCTTAGCATATTGGTGGTTTATGACATACAAGCTGTTTTAATCTGATGATTTACCCCTCACTTTTTCAATTTGTAAATAGGAGCTGCAGCGCAAGAACATATGGTACTAAAGAAATTAAAGCTAAGATAAATGGCATTAAGACAAATTCAAATAGAACAATAGGATACTCAATCTGAATTATAAATCTGAATCTGTATTATTAAGACTTTTAAGAACAGGAAATAAAAACCTATATGTGAAAATTAACCTTTCTGTTGTTATTTTTAAAGACCATTTCAGGGGTTTACTGTGATTGAGTAATTTCCTTATTAACCCTCATTACTCAGATCTTACACTTAAACGATTACATCAGTAAAGATATTTTTAATAATTATAACTGTGTCTGAATAGCACATAACTAAAAATTAGTTGTTTACTTTTTTAACTTTGGGGTTCATACCACATTGCTTCCGATGTGGTAAAAATATGGTATGCATTCTTAAATGTTTATTAAACACATTTGCTTATATCTATAAACACCATAACTGAGCACAAACCCAAAAAGGAGCCCAGGAAAACTGCCAGCCCAATGTTCATATTCCATACCAACTACCAGTTGAAATTGAAAGAAAAATTAAGTTTCATAACTTTGTAACATCTTACTCAAAGAAGGAATTTCATTATACTTTTTATGTCAATAGGAACATTTCTCACATGATTATTCTGCAGATAAGCTCCAGCCTCTAGCACATAAAGCATCATGCACAATAAGGGGTCCAAAGTAAAGACATTCCTTCTGTCCTTATATTTAAGTTTAAGCACATGCTTAATTTATGCCAACCAATTTGATATGTGAGATTAGTTCCATCAGCTTGTAATCGATGTACTTTATCAAAGACAGTTTTTTGGTACAGCCTTACACTTAGTGCACTCAGACAAAAATAATTTTTCTCATATGCTGTATTACTTCAGCTAAGTATAGTGGCAAAAGTATTTTTATACCACCATAAAGATTTTCATATAACTGCCAATGCTATACTGCATTGCTGCTTAAGTGAAACATCTCTTGAGAACAACTTGTTCAGTTTATGTATGCTTTTATTTTTCACTTTTATTACAGCTCAGAAGGCTGGTTCATCGTGGGTTTTGTCTGGTTGGTTTTTAATCTACTTGGTTGTTTGCAGCAACAAAGTATCGCATCTGTGTAACTTCACAAAAAACAAACTCTAAAGAGTTCTTCATTCTCCTATCAATATATAAGCCATCATCAGAAGCACAGTCATGAATGAAACAGGATTGGAAACAAGATCTGATTTTAGCATTCTTTTAGGCTTCAGAAGAAGAATCACACATGATAGACAGTGCTTCTGAGCAAAAAAATCCCTAACTTAAAATCTGTAAAATATGCCTACACTGACGCGTCAATGTAGCCTAAGCACAATTCCTACTAACATGACTGTAAAGATTCTCCTTCTGGGGTGAGAAGAGAAGCAGCTGCTTAGGCATGGTTTCACTCTGAGCTGCATTAGGTAGGAATGAAGCAGAGATTTGAACTACCTAATTGGTAATATTTCTGACAGCTGATGTTTTGTGTTTACTGTACTAAGTTTGCAAACAGGAGAGTAACTCCCTCAACTCCCTCAAACTAAGTTTGCAAACATGAGAATATCACTCTCAGGATACAAGTCAGTCAAGGAAATCTGAGCAGTTCACTGTAATAAGAACAATCCATCCCTCTGACCTTGCACACTCTGGAGTTGCTGACTCCAGAGGGAAGTATGACTCAGAGATTTCTCATTTGTGAGATCCTAGCCAAGGCCTTTCCTCAGTTTCAACAGTCTTTCTTTCAAAAACCCAACCCATGTTAATTTTTATCAAGAAAGTAGCAACAAACCAGCCAGTTCTCTGTGCGTTAGCTGCTGCTATTTGCTTTAGAGAACCTTGTGTTTGAATTAACAGAAAAAGTGCATAGTGCAGTGACTGTCTAAAACAAGGAATCTGAGGAGGCAATTACCTTTTTCCCACCCTGACAAGAACCATTTACTACGTGAATAATCCAGCATCAGTTATGAGCACAAAGGGCAGATACCTACGTTGAGAATATATTCTTACTCTGTAAAGCAAGTGTGCCCTGAACAGATGGAAGGATATAGCTCTTCAACTACCAGTAAAGACAGGTATGCACTAACAAATGAAACCATTTCCATTTAGGGCGTTTCTCCCCCTAGATACAAGTAACAACGTAAGAACTAAGAAAGCTTGCATGTCATTTGGCTGTATTTCTGCGCATTAGCCTTTATGAAAAACATACACAGGAAAATAGGACATGGACTCTGCATTCCTCATCCTCTCACGCATTTCGTGTTGAACTTGGAAGACAAGAAATTTTGCACCTAGGGCAGAAATTGTTCTGCTGAATGTTCATTTGATCCCCTCAGGGTTTCCAGAAAGGCTGACATCTATTGTATCTGTCAAGTACAAATCTTTCCCAAACTTTCTTTTCAGGACTAAGACAAGTGAGGAATGAGATGCTCAGGGAAACTCAGTTTGTGTACACAGAATTCAGATATACCATTTCAGGGCATTCTGCTCTAGATGTTCATGTTTCAACTAAATTAGTACTTCTATGGGAGCTAGAAAATGTCTTCAACTTGGTGAGAAAGGTGGGTTAGGGTTCTTTGAGGGGTTTTGGGTTTGTTGTTTGGGTTTTTTTTGGTTTCGGGTTTTTCTGGGGGGGAGAGTGCTCCCTTGGTTAAAAGGTTAACAGTTTGATTTATGGAAAAACTAAGCACTGTCCTCCTCATTACGTTCAAAACGTAATGGAAAATGAATTCCTTCTTTCTGCCCATGAGTGACGTAAGTGTAAACATGAGTTCTAACTGTGCTGGCACTTGCTCAGAAGGCAGATTAGAGGCAGGTGCCTGAAATGTCTTGTCTCAACACTGAAACGGAAGAAACAAATTCAACCCCTCAGAATAGGCTATGAATCTTTTCCTTGCTTTATGGTCCTAGGTCATGACTAAAATCCAGACCCTGAATCTAGACACAGTGTTGACAAGAGAATTTCACCACTGATTTTAGTAAGGACAAACACCAGCTCCTTAATACCAATGAAGCCGTAAAGACAGCTGTTAACAGGATCTGTCACAAACAATAGCTGGCTGCAATGAGTGTTCCATAGAATTCTCTACCTTCACAGCACAGGACTTCAGCTATGGAGCAGGTGCTAATTCTTTTTACTCTAATTGTAAGGATGAAGTGGATCTAAAAGAAAGATACTCTGTTGCCTTTTCAAGATTCAAAACACCCATGCAAAGTCTGATATCTCCATAAGGTGCTGAACAGAGGTAATGGTCGAACATGCTTTGGGGAAAAAACACCTATATTTTCTGGTGATTTTTCTACTGATGGCCTAAAAAGAAGTTGCTGAAAACATTTTGTCACAAATCTTAGCAAACGTCTGTTAAGTCTATCTGGACTTAACAGGACAGTGAGCATTCAGAATATTCTTTCCTTTTTATTTCATTGTGTTCCCTGACTTTTTGGACAAGTTAGGAAAATTACTACTTTTCCAACCATACTCAGAAAAAATAAAATATTGTTACATTTAAATACAGAGATACATTAAAGTATAATTTCAAAAGCAAAATCCTCAAAACTACTGCAGAAACAAAATCTTCACCTAGTGTTTAAAACACAGTAAGTTTTGCCTTAAAACCAATTCCTTGAGTCTGCTATTGGTACTGTGTTTCATGCAGAGGGTTTGAGAGCATTTTTCCAGGGAAGAAGGCCTAAGCAAAGGACAGAGCAAAACCATCATCTGCCTACGCTTCCCAGAGAGACAAAAGACACTGAGAAAGGCAGCCTGCCATAAAGAGTTTACAAATCACATTTTACTGTACATATACAAGAAAGAATAATTTATGAATGTCATACTTTATGATATTACTCAAATGTTCCAAATCTTTAACAGACTACCAGGCCTACTTAAATAATTGTTACTTTACAAAGCAAGAAACTAATACTTACATAGCTGTGACTCTTAAGGAAATCTGAAGGGTTGCTTGTGCAGACTTTATCCCCTTCCAAGCCAATTACTCTTTTACAGATATTTGATTTGGGGTCATTTGGGCTTTTCACAATTACAATGTCTCCTCTGACAGGAAAAAGCAGAAACAAAAACAGAAGAACTCTAAGCACAAACTATTTGGCTGAATACATGTGTATACTCAAAAATTATTCATGTATACATTAAAGATACTTCCTTCTGCTGAAAATTCGTATCTACAATTTTGGTTTCTTCAGTTTTACTCTGGGTGTAATTAACTGAATGCCACTTAACCTGATCCTGTTGTTATATAAATATGGAACAGAATAGATTCTATGTTCATAAATGTTACTGATCAAACATTAATCTTTGAGTGGAACTCCAAATGTCTAACCTGAGTTTCTAAGACCTCATGTTACTTTTGCCTCCTGATTATATACATTAGATTGTACAGTGAAACAGACCCAAACAAAATGGGCAAGGGCCTTGAGCCTACTGTGCTTTACAGTAATAAAAGCGCATTTCATCACTGTCCTAACAACCCAGCTGAGTACAGCAACACCTATAGCTTAGTTTGCAAGTAAGACAAAACTGCCTAGGAAGAAGTTACAGTCACACAACAGAACTGTTTAAGGAAAAAAAAAAATCCATGTTTTGGACAAGGCTGTAGATTGTAGGTAATTTGGCTATATCCAAAATGAATTCCAACAAGTTGTCTGATGGGCTATATGTGATGACCACCTTAACTTCCATCAGACACAGTGAGAGATTTATGAAAACTTACAATTCAGAAGCAGAGGCATGTATGAAAAATAAAGGACAGACAGAATGTGGTTACTGACAAGCTCTGGAAAATGGAATGTAAAGTCCAGTCTCAACAAAGGAGCATACTTTCGAATGCAATAAAAGTGGCGGCTCAGGTTCTCTGAAAAGACAATATCACAATTTTGAATGGTTGGTTCCATTGAAGGTCCAGAACACTGCAAATTAAAAATGAAACAAAAATTACTATTTTCAATTATTTTTAGCTAAAATACATTAACATTCAAATTGTTTAATAATAAATTAGTCAAGGTGCAATATAAAGACCAACTGAAAAAGTGAGGTCCTCCAGAGACCATCTGATGCATTTAAAAGATGAGGACAGCTTCCAGAGCACCACTAAGTTTGTTACAGCTTGGTAAGTGCTCAGGACCAGTCCTGAACTGCACTTGTTTTGGGGCCTCAGGTTTTAATGTAGTACTTCAGGTAGGGTCTCACTAGAGCAGAGTAGGAAATGCTGTTGCTTCTAACTCTGGGCAGATCTCTGGATGGTTTATGTTCCCTGCCCCTCCTCCCCAGGTCTAAACTAGCACATACTGCTGCTAGACATAGTGGAGTTTGGCTGTGAGCTGCTCCTGCAGCTTCTGCGACAGTTCTTTTTTACAGAGCCTGTAAAAATGAGCAGAGCAGAGCTTCGAGTACTGCTTCAACTAATGTCTGCAGATTAGGCGCTGAAATAAGTCTGTAGGGGCTTGGCGCTCCAAGCAGGGGGTTGGAACTGGATGAGCTTTAAGTCCCTTCCAACCCAAACCAGTCTGTGAGTCAATGATTATTAGCGACTACAGTCTCTCTGGAAGAATTTTTAATCTCTGAAAAATGCTTTATCGTAGTTTCCCATTTGCTTCAGTGATGCCTCAAGCAGTAACTTAGCATAAAATACAACACCTAAAGTAGAAATAACTTAAATAAAGGCTGGATCAGCCTCAAAAAAAAAAAAAAAAAAGGCATTTATTAAACACTCTTTGGAAATGTTTTAAAGAAAATGAAGAAACCTAAAAGATTTGCATTACCACATGTAACAGTATCAGTCTTACAGTTTTATTTTCTTTTAAATGTCATGAAAATGAAAAGTTACCACAACAATTCCTCCAAGGTACTCAAAGGCACAATGTGCTATGCAGCCGTATTGCACTGTATACCCAAGAAACCGAAAGGTTTTTCCTAGGACATTTCGAAGCATGGTATACTGTTACGTCGTTCAGCTGGGTCTGTTCTACAGGAAAACAGAAGAATGTAATTTATTTGGTAACAAACAACCTAACATTCACAAAACTATCTTTTGTATCTCAGAACTGACAGACAATACTTAACAAAAATAACAGTGAGTAAAACAAATAATCAGATGTATCAGAGAAGATGAATATAGTTTAAACTCAAATGCCAACAAGAAGTTTTTTATTTCCTACACAGACCATTCCACATGTACAATAAATGGACCCCTCTCATCAGCTTATTAGTAAGATTCAGTTGAAGAGGACCTGAAACAAAAAACCTTTGCCAAACTAGAGAAACTGATGGGAGAGAATGGTGTCAGTGCTCTCTGCTTACTCAGCTGGGATTCTTTTAGTCAAAGCTGCAGACAGGCTTATCTGCCACGTGACAAAATATCTGCAACAGTTCTGAGAACATCCCCCCCTCCACTAGGTTTGGCTGAATGCAATGTGAAAAGCTCTAATTGTACCTTTAAATGCAGGATTTCCCTTCCTGACTGGACCACATACTGTAACACAGATGCAGTTATTTATTAAATAACACTCGACAGAGTTGTTTTAATCACGTGAAGAGAGCGCAACTCAAATCACTGTTTGCATTCAAGCACTAGCATTTAAAACTGAAGACTCAAGAGCAAAACAGAGAAGCATTAAACCATCTGAGGTGATTTGAAAGACATTTGACAATTGAAATTACATTCACAGAAAACTGAAGTAACCAAGTAATCAACCAAAACTTTAAAAGCGACCTGGCAATCAATCAAAAATGAAAAAAGGCTTTAAGACCTAAACAAAATTAAGAGAGTCCTGAATGGCTTCCGTAAGACCATCCTAGGAAGAGAATACAACTGCAGATTCTGAAGGTTTTACAAACCTTTCATTTGACTAGGCTTCCATTACCAAAATGCTTGGCATTAAAACCTTCTGTTCTCAGCTGCAATACAGTGGCATAAGTTCTGCAGCACATAAGACTATATGTATCTTGACTCCTCTCCTCCAAATATTTAAGTCAAACTCTGATTATTAGATATAATTCCTGCAATAATAACCTAAAATGTTTCCTTACTCCTATTTTATTTCTATATATATATATATTTCTCGTAAGTGAAACACAAACATACTGAGTATAACTGAAGCATTCTGCAAGATACATATCCTCCTTAAACTGAGTATCAGCTTTATCACGAACTAAAACTACAGCAACATTTCCCTTATTCAACATGCTTGCTAAATAAATGCAGTTAGGTAAAAAAAAAAAAATATATATACATATATATAAAAAAAAGATGCTGTGTGCACAATATGCCCTTTAAAATAGTGGAATAAACATACCCCCCCTTCTGTATTTCATGACAATTTGCTATGCAAGTGCAGGAATTTAAAAGCGCATACCTTTACTTGCACAACACTCTCAGAAGTCAATGGGAACTTTGCCCGAATACAGTCAAAAGTGGCTTTTGTTCCCTGCATTTAGTACTTACTGATAAAGAAGAAAAGAAAAAAAATAGAGATTGCTGTGTTCTCTACCCAGCTCACTTCCCTATTCCAAAAAATTTAACATAAAACAACTCCAGAATAAATCATAGATTGGTTAGGTTAGCAAAGGACCTTAAGATCACATAGTTCCAACCCCCCTGCCATGGGCATTAAACCAATCTGCAATTTGGCATTCTTCATATTACCTAATAAGCTTCACAGTAATGACCCCAAAATACAAAAGTCTTGAAATGTTTCATTAGGACATGAAGCGCCCAGCATACTGCAGCACACCATGGAGAAACTAAACCAGCTTCACTGCAAGCAAAATGCTCTTTCAGCAGAGTATATTCTGGAATACTAGAAGAGCGGTTGTTCTCCTCAACCCAGTAGGCTATGAAATGCATAAACCAACTCCTTGCTCTCAGGGCCTGAAACATATTCCAGCTGATAAAAGGAAGATAGAGTGACAACAGATCAATCCGAACTGCACAGCTAGTGTGAATTAATGACCACAATGATCCTGAGAGAAGTCGATCAGCAATACTTCTTAACAGTACCTGCCAGAAAGGCCACCTTGCATCGCTCCTTGGTTGAGGCAGACAAGTATTGCACAACCATCCTGTATTTCAGGTGCATGCTACTCAGAAAACTTATATTAATGTATTGAGAGTATAGAATTCAGGCAACTGTGGATATTTTAAGTTAAATGGAATTGGAGAAACTTCGCATTACACTGACTAGAGGTGGGTAGTGTTGATAGTAAGAAATGGAATGGCAATAGACACAAGAGAAATGTAAACCCCTCATGCCAACCGCTATAACTAAGATATTTTTTATTATGAAGAAACCAAACCCAGTAGCTATGTATCTCTGAAAATGAGTTTCAAACTGATGGCAACTGACTTCCCATTAGTCTCTGGATGACATGTACCTCCCAATAGTTACAACTGAACATATTTCTTTCTCTCTGAGGTCTCTGAGTAACTCTGAATGAGGGAGAGATTTGTAAATAATTCAAGGAAACACAAGATTCAGAGTGAGCTTTACCTACTGCTAGAGTGGTCATGGTATAAAACTCACCATGACAATAGAACATGAATGCACAGGTTTCATATTTGGGAGCAAAGAGGTCCCAGTTCTCTTAAACTCTTAAGCGCCGAGATGTATATGTCACCAGTCCCACTTAATAAATACAGCACAGTGGGCTTTATTTTGTAAAGGTTCAGGCTTATTAGGTATTCATGATAATGATGAAAAAGTTTAGCTCTTATATAAGGCTTTGGGTTTTTTTTACTCAAGAAAGTTAATTTCCAATTATGGCATATATATATACACACACACCCCTAGATTACACAGTTTGAACCTAAAAAGATAAGCTCTGAGGACTGGGAGGTTGTTTCTAACATTAAGGTCTTAGATGTCTAATGTACAGAAACTACAATCATGAAAGTTTCCATGTAATTTTAAGTAACAACTCCTAGTTAATGAGTAAATGGTTGTCCAGAGTAAGTCCAGTCAAAAAACCAAACCCAATTAGTTTATTTTAAAAAATTACACAGAATATTTATCTTACAATTGCTTGAGCTTAAGCATCAGTAAATATAATTCTGTTTCCACAGAAAATTATTCATCAGTACATTTTTAAGAACAATGCCATATTGTTGATTACAAAAAGGTAAAGGGCTGAATGTTTTTCCACATCATACAATTTTGATACAAAGTGTTGCCAGCAGGCATCGCCACCAGATACAGCATAAGACCATTAAGCTCAATAAAACAAATTATTTAAGTCACAGGCCCCTTGCAAACTTAATGGATCTGTTGTATAAACATCTTTATCACAGAACTAACAGTGTAAAACCTATGGTAATTACTTCCAGGTACTACCTACTATCATATACTAGGTAGCGTAAAACATTATACTGAAATAGACACTGTTTTTATACCAAACATAGACATTGATTAAAAAAAGGTTACACATCCATATTTATCATGCAGAACACAATTTGTTCATTTTACAAGAACTGCATAGTTTATCTCCTGCAGCAAATAAAATGTAAAATGTAATTACTATTACCTTCTCTTCCCTTTTGCTTCCATAGCCTATGCTTTCATCATTTGGGGTTTTTTGTTTGTTTGTTTGTTTATAAAATTAATCATAGCTAGCAGGGTGGAAATCACTCTGAGCCTCATGAATGACATCCAAGAGATGGGAAAGGATTAGTTCTCAGTTGCTGCCAGTTATAGCACCAGGTGGCTTTTTCTGCAGTGAAGGTGTTACCAATAATCCCATTACATTGGTACTAAATCTTGCAGACATCAAAATTATCACCAAGGTTCCTTTTCATCCCATCCTTTCCAAATGACTGGAAGTCGCTTCACCTGAAAGAAGTCAAATCCACACGCAGCTGCTGTTTTAGCAGCCAGCAGACTCCCTGAGAATGCCAATCGTGATCCAATTTCGCTGTGCTGGTGGCCCCCTATTCCCTGTCCAATAATACATCTGTTAAAAAATCCTACAGCTACAAATCAAGTTTAATCCTACCAGGGACCTCATGTTGGTCTTGTCTTCCAAAAAGGCAGCAGGTTTTGCCGTCTATCTCTGCTAGTGTCTGGGGAATACTCTTTAAATCCCAGCCCTACTTAGAAGAATAAGCTAAGGATCACAAAACATGACCTCAAAAACCCTGATATGACTATATTCTGACCCAGAGGCATTCATTCTAGGTGAAGATTAGAACTTTGCATAATAAGATTACACAGCAAGTGAATGATATCAAGGGACTATCCATATGCAGCCGCCTGGTTTTCTATAGACAGCCTGTGCTCTGCAATATGCAGTGCAGACGAAACAGAGCTCAGTCTTTCTAGCTGAAATAAAATAGATTCACATAAATTAGTTGGCCATTTCCAGATTCCTAAATCCCCTATTACAACTTTTATTGACAGCTCCTGTGAGGATAGCGCAAATGGTATTCTCTTTGTATTCTTTGCTTCTGTACCAATCACACACAGAGAGAAATGTACATAGGTTGTCTACAAATTAACATCTTGTTTTCTGAAACCTTGGATTACAATTAACTGTGTACATAATAAAATCAGGAAATCAATGAGCAGATTTATCATTCCCAAGTAACCAGTGACATTGTGTAACAGTTCAACACATGGTGCCAAAATTTTAATTTCAGGAAAATCAAAGTTAGAGCCAATGAAAGTGTGGCTAAACAAATTACTTGACTTGATATTACCTGGATTTTCACTACAATAAAAAATTTTCAGTCACATTTGCTTTATATAACTTTCTGATTCTGAATTTTTACCGAATATTTAGTAATTGCTTATCTATTTTTCCTTAGCTAACAAACTCCTCTCCAAACATTTTCCACTTCTAACCAGACACCATTCTTCAAACAAAGTAATCTTGCACCCATAACTTGCACCATCTCATTCCAAAGAGGTACTCCAATTTTATTGCTTTAAAAAAAAGGCCAAAAATTCAAAACAAAGAAAACTGGCCCATTAGAAGACTAGGCCATTAAAATAACAACATTTGAGCTATTTTTTATGTTAAAATACTTTCCTAAACTTCTGCATGAAGTTAATGTTACATGCGCTAGAACAGCAAAGGGGACATACCATGCTTCCTGGTAAAGATTCTTCCCATATCAGACACATAACATAAAATGTTTTAGACATTCTAATTATAATCTGAGGATTCCAAAACTTTAAAGCAGAACAAGGAACAATTTTCAAAAGGTCTGTCCATGCAGGGGGTCAGGCAGAGCTTTATTTGTATTTCTGGCTGTTGGTTTTCTCTAGGAGAAACATTGGATTCAATCTGGCAAATCGGAAAAAGCTTGGACATATTCTAAAGGAGAAGATTAATTTTTCACATTATCTCTACTAGGCACTGGCAGTTTGTCTCCAACAAGAACTCCTTCATCTACTGATCTCAAGCTGACAAGGAGCTTGATACTGTAAACATAAACTCACGTAACGCAATCCCGTGGTGTTAAACAACTAGAGACTACCTACATCAGAACAAGCAGGTTTTCAAAATAGATTTCAAGTAGTCCTCACTGGTTCTATTTACCTTTGGGAAGAGACTCCTAACAATCCCACAACACTGTATAAAATGTTGTATTAACAGCCAGATGAATTCCAGAGCTTCTATCATTTTGTGCAGCTCTATAGACTCATCTCTGCCAAACAGCAAAATCCAAATAGCTAAGCAGAGCCGTGGTTGTACACAGCAAGTCTGGCCTCTGAAGGATGCTGAAATAGTCACTTAATGGTTTCCTGTAACAATGTCAAAGTTAGCACAAATGCAAAAGTTCTGACAGACAGCACAGTCACTTTCCTGGTAACTGAAAAAATATGTCTGTGTGCCGAGGCTCAAATGATGATATTCTGAGCTATATACATTTATCTTGTATTTCAAAAAATTCACTTTAACAAACATTTAAAATTAATTTTAATTAATGAAGACAAAGAGTTACAAGTCAAATTTTCACATGAGGCACAATCTATGACCCTATAAAAGCTCAAGTTGTCCATGGCTCACATGTTTCTTGCACTCCCCAGTGCTGAGGCACCTTCTAGAAATACACAGGTAATTTTGGAAAGAGCACTCAAAGCAGTGAATAGAAGAGGAGTAAATAATTCCCCTATGCACTGACAAGTAAAAAGGCTGTTTACTTAAAATATTTGTCATTAGAGATGATTGCTGGTAAAATAAAAGAAATCCACAAACAGAAAACCAAAACTCTTCACATGAAACCAACCTATTTATGTACACTATCCTTAAGACTGTTTAGAAAGAAATACAAATGTCTTAATCTTACCCTCAGTGTCAGTCTCAGACTAGAATGCCATCATCAAAGAGTATTCCACAGCAGTTTATGAACACAGAAATCACAGTGTAAGATCTTAACACACAGTTAATCAAACCTATTACTAAACATTTGAAAAACACGAGGGCAAAACACAGACCAATTTTAGCACTGTCAGAAAATACAACAGTAACAAAGACTCTTTTTGTATGTTCATCAATACTTCCCAGTTACAAGCATCACCTTCTCATGAAATATCAGATTCATTCTCTACTTTAAAAAACACATTAAAAACAGGAGAAAGTGAATACACAGACAAAAGTGAGCTCAGTATTTACATTTTCAAGTTACCTGAACAGAAGAAAAAACAAGTTAAGTGTTTCTCACTGTTGTAACTCAACAAAAAATGACAGCTTTCCCAAAATGTCTTTTAGTTACTAAGTTCTAAATACACATGTACATGGAGTCCACTACTTACTTTTTCATAGCACAAACACATGTGGATTGATGCAGTAAAAATAAACTGTAATTAGTACTTTTTTCTCATTGCTCAATAAATTTTAGTTATTTCTGAGCTGATTTATATATAAAACACAAGTTCTGAAAGTTCTCCTCCTCTTACAGATGCAAGTATTAAAAAAAAGTTCCAAACATCAATAGATGAGTGCAATGATATTCAGTCTAAGTTAATCCCCAGACATCCAAATCCATGAATAAAAATTCATCAGTTTTAAATACACTGAGCCTATTAAGCAAGAACAAAAGCATATGCACAAAAGAGCTTTTAATATATTTCAAAGCCCACAAGAGCCATGGTCTCATTAAAATTATAAATTACACAAACATGGAATAAAGATTCAAACTGCAGTGCAGCTAAGCAGATTACAGAAAACCCCGCGTTCCATATGATAACACACCATGGCCCTCCCAGATGGGGGCTTGGAACAAAAAGGCCATCACTGCAGCTAGGGAAAACCTCCTTGTGATCTCTGGTTTCTGTTCAGCAGATGACAGCCAAATAATATGTTGATTATTCTGTTTGTGCTGCTAAGCTTGTAAGATGGAATAAAACCGATATGATCTATTGTGAACTCAATGCTAATGTGTTGTTCCACTCATTAATAATATACTGAATTTATTCTGAAACTACTTTTTTATCTGAGTTCCAGGTTTTAAATGCATGAACTAAAATAAAAAGCCAGCATAAACTATTATTTAATTTCATGGCTTAAAGTAAAACACACAGCTGACAATAGTAAGTGAGAAAACTGACAACTTAGTGAATCCAATAAGCAGAAATGACTTTCTCAAATTCAGCAAATGATTGTATGCCGAGGTGCAGATTACCTGCACGACACTGAGCACACTCCAGCCGTAAACTGCATTACCATTGATACCAAACAAATTACAAAAAAAGGGCCTATATAGCTTATTTTACTACACATAACCACCCCAAAACCAAATTAAATGAGGACACAAGTACTTGTAAACAGAAAAAGGGTATAGAAACAGTAATGATATCATTTCACTAATACTACATCTCCTAACTTAACTGATTAACTTTTTAATAGGGACCAGATTTTACTGCATCTAAGTTTACGAAGTTGGCTCTTTCCAAATACACACAATTTGGCTATCCCTTTCTTCCGTAATACACCGCCTTTTGGTAGGGAAAATCTGTGACTGGTCATACAGCTCCCTTTCACAGACTGATGCCCTTCCCACAATTTCATGTCTTTTAATTTCAGGACTTTTATGTCAGAAATGTTAAAAATTCTATTTAAAAAAATCACTGGGGCTTGGAAATACCATGAAAATATCAAAACCAAATGCTGTTTAACACTTTTTGGACCAATGGCAGCACGTTGATACACAGACATGGGAGAAACACGCAGCTCCAAGAGTGCAACAGTTTTCTGAGAAACATAAAAATTTATTTAAAAGCAGCTCAATCACATTTCTTCCTTTGCTCAGGACAGAGTGACCTCTCTAATTCACAGAAATAACAAAACAAAAAAGGAAACTGAAGAGATACTGGAATCAAGCATACGTTAAGTCTTGACACACAAAATTCAGATAAATTATTTTCCTAGAATAAAACCCCAACTGCAGTGAAATAACACATATATATTTTTTTTATACAAAACCAAAATAACACCTTGAAATAATTAGCAAGGCTCACAGTCACACGAGCAACTGCAACCTTACCGTTTTGTAAACGGGACAGACTCCTTGTAAGTTATGCTGCAGTAACCAGCTAGTCTTGTTATTTCTGTGACTTCAATATTTTGGTTTCCTCAATCTGTTTCAGTTTCTACAACTTCAAATATTAATTTCCTTTTAATCAACTTACACATGTAATCTCACATAAGATGCAAACCAGTACCTAGGGGGAAAAAAATATTGTAGCAATTCAAGCACCTTCTTCTGATGCTTTTGTATGTCTATTACCAAATATTTTTCACATTCTTACGAAATTCCTATAATACAAAGGTTTCAACAATTAAAAAAAATCTTTTCCAGCTACTGTCACAGCACCAGTATCTAACTTCACATAAATTCAATGCATTACCAAGTAGATGGCTTGAGTAGGTAGTAACTTGAGAATCACAAAGGCGATTCTCAAACACTGAAGCACAAGGGAGCTAACTTGCTTGGGTAGTCCTACTCCTCAATAACATGCCCCTGAAATGGATTTCAACAAACACAGCAGTTTTGGTATGGAATTAGCAGGCTTAGTGCAGGAGATGCAAGAAGCTGAATCCATTGGGAAGAACAACAGAAGTTTGCTAAAATACAGCCTGGCTACAAAAAAGCCAGATACTTAGTCAGTGTTTTCTGCTTTAATCACAATATTATGTCAAGTTAGGGAACAATATACATTTTCTTAACTAGCCATTAGCGGATCTGGTCTCTTAAAGTGAGTTTTTTACTATAATGCTTGCTTGTGTTTTAATCTATGTAATTCACATAGCCTAAGTTTTAATTCTTCACTACTTAAAGACTCAAATGCTCTTTTTCATCTACCTCTCAATGACATTATTAGTTTTCCATTCTAAACAACTTATTACAACAACCACGTATTTTGAAAAGCAAGCAAGACTCCTGTCTCTGTGCTGAGAAAAGGTATAGTTACACAACTCTACAAAATTATTTATAGCAGTACATCTGGCTTCATCCTCCACTCCATGGATGGTCAGGATCCTGTGAAATTAGATGGAAGTCCATCAAATACATGTGAATGTTCCTATGACTGTAGTATTTTGCTGCTGGTGAAACCTGAGTGCTGTACACTTAGTGAAGCCAGTGACCAACATCATTAATTGGAAAAGCATAATTTGCATCATCGTGAGCCAGGACAGTAACTGCATCACTATTCACAGTGCTATGTAAGCTACTACATTTAGCTCCATGTAACAACACCTATATACATTTCAGTTTAACCACTGCTCTCCTGCATGTCTTTATTAGACTAAAGACTGAGTAGCTCATAAAACTAACACAAAAGGGCAACAAAGGGAGAAAAACTGCTTCTTGGAGGATACTACGCTGTCAGAAGTTACTTCCCTGCTGGCAGGGGCTGAATATCCCAGCTAGCATTAACCTACCTGCCTGGAATATCTACGGAAGCCACAATGATCAGAAAGCAATGTTGGCCAGTACACTGGAAAACTGAGGTTAAGATTGTGCGTCCCAACAAGAAGTTACACCCTTACATATAAGTGCATTAGCAAAGATTTCCATCTTTGCAATCAAGGGCCTTGGGATTTATTTTCACTTATCGGTCAGTTCATCATTCTACCCCAGAGCAGGAGCTTTCTGAATCTCACCTAGCACACCTGTTGTACTTCAATGGATATCAGAGCCTGTTGTTGAAACCTAAGCTGAAAAACAATGCCGGAAATACAGATTCTACACTTCAGTAGTCTGAAGTCACCTGTAAGCATGACAACAGTTAACAATAACATTTCCTTTATTGAAGAGGGTATATCAGACAGGTGGGGCTGTGCACACATAAGACTTCTGACTTCTGACCCAGATTTTGTTTCTTTGCAATTACAAAAGCTCCTTCAGAGGTTTCTTGATGGAACATTACTGTTAGGTTTTGGCCAACATTAGAAGAGATGGACAAATCTCCATTTCGAAAACTTAAAAATATTTCAGCAAGAGGAGACAAACTACAATTTTAAAAGAATTCTGAAGGTGATTGGTAAAATCTTTTCTGGTCATGGGCAGGCCCCAAGTGCTTTGCCAAAGCATTTCACAGGTTTCAGGTCTCACACTATTTTAGAGATAATAGACACCTTCTATACTGCTTCTATCAGTACCTTCTATAGAATCCCGCAATATAGGTGAGGAGCAAACACTGCCTGTATTCCAGCACCTGCTGATAATATAGATTTGTGACAGAAACAACACGGTTATTTGGAATAGTGCCTTTGAAGACTAAAAGCCCTAACAACTTAGCAGGAAGCAATGTTTTTCTAAAATCCGAACTGTACCAATTCTGAACCTTTGTAATATCAGCATATCAGGAAAAAATGCTATAGAATCTATAAATAAATTTAAATGACACATATGTTTTTACAGATATTAAGTGAATCTTAGGCTCTAAAAGCATATGTAATATGTTACTTCGTACTTTTGCATTAACTTCACTTATATAAATAAAATTTTAAAAGTCACAGCTATTAACTTTTCCATTAATCTTAATTACCCACATTATTTACCTAGCTTTAGAAGTACCTGTTTTGTGAAATATATGCAATCAGATACAACTGGAAGACAAAAACAAAGAGTCAAGGTATCAAGGCATTTAAATGACATTTTCCCAGCTGAAACACAAAGTTTACTTTCCACCTCTTTCACTGCCATGCTGAAGTGACAAACTCTTGCCCTTTCAGGGCAGCCATTAGATTCAATATGAAGTAGAATTCTGGATGTTAAGCATCTGAAAAGGCTATGTTCAATCTGTCTTAATTTCTAGTTTTTAATCCTGAAGTAAGCTTGAACAAGGAACCCAGTATGGAAAACATTACAGAGTACCAAAAGGCACAATACAAATAATACTCCTTTTCTGGTTGGTGGTTTTGTGGTTGGTTGGTCCCTCCCCCTCCCTTTGCTTTTAGTCCTATCTTATGAGTATTTTTAAATTAACGTGCTTCTTTTACAAACCTTTCATGATAAACAGAAGAAAAACGCTCCATGAAATATGCCACTAATCTGTATGACACAAGACAGTACATTCAATTTTCAACTAATTTTCAGTATTACTGCTCTGCAAGTTGCAATACATTTTTCCAATCTAAAAATTACAGAAATATTAAGTAACCTTTTTTATAATCCATTGTCTTCAGCATATACCACTAACTCACGTCTCCTAATTTATCTACTTAGACTTTCTGCTTTAAAAGAGCTCTTTAAATTTGACACAGAATTAAATTTTTATTGCTGCTGTTCAACATATCCATGGGGATGCATTTAGGTTAACATCCAACAGCTTTCTGAAGAAAAAAAAGAAGTATCATATCATGTCTTTTACAATATCATATAACTGGTATGTCTCAAACCCTCCCTCTAATCCTCGCTTTTTCCATGACTGATTGGGTAACTAGTCTTGAAGCTTTTTCATATTTAAAAAAAAAAAAATCACCACTAAAAAAGCAACCAACAAAACCAAACCAGGTCTTTTGATGCCAGAACTTCCAGGATTAAACATTCTTTCCATTTGTTGGCTCAGGGCCTGAAGACCCTGCACTTTCAAACTGATCCCATTCTAGCTAGTTCAAAGATGAGAAAACGAAGCCATCTTCTTTTTGGCCATAATCCATGACCCATGCTGTTAGATACTTAAGAACATCTCAAAAGCAAACTACCTTGTTTCAGCTCCCTCGGGGAGCTCAGCAGGGTGCTAGGTCACATGACTGCAACCCCCACCTAGTCAGGTGACTCTACAGCTAATCTGATTTGGTGACTATAAAACTTTAATCAGTACAGTCTAATACCATCACATTCCAGAACTGATGCGGGCAGCAGCTTGGTAAGATAACAGCAAAGGCTAACATGATAAGAAACTGTAACTGCCCCTCGGATGCAGTTTTCTAGTTCTCTATCCCACACATAAACCCAACAGCAAAGTATCACTGAAAAATGATCAGGCAGACATACAGTTTTGAAACAAAATGCACTGATATGTTTTATTCCAAAATGGATAGCATTTTGCTCATTGCCACAGAAAGACAAAAGCACACACTGAATCTTAGGAGGCACAATTAAAACCTAGGAAAATCACTGACTTGAACTCAAGGAAAATAAAACACGCATAATAAAATTACATTGTCTGCTCACACAACAGAGCCTCAGCTTGCATTAACTGAGAGTCCTAAGAATTTACATCTGCAACCGATGTTGCAAAGAGAGTTAATGAGAGCCACGGCAGGTGTTTCCACTTATCAAGCACAAAATACCTAAAAAGCAAAATTTAAGAAGCACTGCTATTTTGGGGACACTAGGATTTTCACCAAATCTGCAGGCTACAGTGAAATGACAAACATACTTGCAGATCAAATTCCAAGCATACCTTTTCCCAAATGTTTTGATTGCTGTCTCATTCAAATATTGTATTCCCTCCATTTTTTCCTTAGGGAATTCTCACCCAAAAATCCTCTTAATCCATCTTAGAATCTGCATTTGGCGTAGACAAGCAGTGAGAATTGGATCAGCAAGTTTACAAGAAATGGTAGAGTTAGGATTTGCAGTTAAAATTGACATAAACACTTGATCAGGTCTACATGATAATACACAAGCTGCAAGAAAGGAAAGTTGATGATTCTACAGTTTAAAACATCCCAATCTAGACAAAGGTTTAAACTTCTTCTCCCCCTTACAAGTTGAGTATGACCACAGCCACCACAGCTCAGCTGACAAGTAACCTGCTAAGACACTTCCTGATCATCTGCAATCATCTCCGTTCTTTAGTTTCTCTGCATTTCAATTCCACCCCTACAGCAGAAATCATAGGACTTATCTACCTACTAATGTAATGTGTATTAGGTGATGAGGGGCTTTTTATATACTAATACCTAGAATTACAAATTCCTGCACTCTTGCTTTCTGTCAGAGAGCCCTTAGTGGGATCTTCTACAACAGCTGGAAATTCCTCTTTCAGTGAACATAAGCAAAAATTTAGTATCATTCAAAAGAGTGAAAAAAAGTTACTATTCCTGAAGACTAAACACAGTTGATTTTAAAATAAAGAAGTTTCCATAAAACTAATTTCTTCTCTATTTGGCTGAAAGGAATTGCAGGTGAAATTGTAGAATCATAAAAGAGTTAGGGTTGGAAAGGACCTTAAGATCATCAAGTTCCAACCCCCCTGCCATGGGCAGGGACACCTCACACTAAACC
>JAOEHY010011551.1:21410-38462 GCA_025447955.1 Psilopsiagon aurifrons
CCTTTTCCATCCTTCTTCCTTCCATCCTTTTCCTCATGATCTGCTTGTTTATAGCAAGCCCGAGGACAGAATAACAATTCCTAATGTTTCAGGGGCTTGATCTGAAATTCTAGCTGCATAGCCACTTGTGGTAATAAAAGCACCTGAGTTTGAGTTCTCTGCAGGATTTCGATGAAAAGCACATTTCAGGCAAGCTTAAGGATGCAGTTACATACACAATAAATGCACTTTGTCTCAAATTGTACAGGGAACCAAATGACAAAAGGGCAAACCTTATTGTGGCTTCAGTAGGTTTAGGGAAACAGCATTGAAATACTAATCCTCCTGGGTCATTTTTTCTTCTGAATAAATTGAGAAACTAGACAGTTCTATAATTGTGTTTTCCTCAGTAATTCAGATTGATCATATAAGCCTGTTGAGTTACTTCTAGCCATAGTTACTGGATAACAAGGTGGTATTTAAAAAAGGAGCAGTTTCCTGTCTAGAATTCCCCACAGTGAAGCAACATGTTTCAGAAAACTGATGCCATCAATGATTTTGAGCCTGTCAGTGTTTTATTTGGTGGCTTCCCATGCTGTGAATTTGGAGTCGATGCGAATCTAGTCACTGCTTATAATACTTGGGTTTGTGCTGGTGTCACTTGTTCTCTTGAAAAAAACAGGATTGTTGTCTACCTGAAAAGTTGTGTATTGAAAATTCTCCTTATAAAGTTGGAAGGATGTCCCAAAGGCATCTAGTCCAGCTTCCTGCTCAGAGAAGGACTAATGTCACAGTTGAATCAGATATATCAGAAGAGACTGAAAACAGTGTATAAACACATTAAGGACTGGAAAACATTATATACTGACTGTGTTGACTAATTATTAAGACCCAGTTTTCAGGTACTTACAATTTTTGTCACACTTTGGGATCAGGTTTTCCATGCTAATGTTTATGGGCCTAAATGGATGGCTCATTTCTGAAACAGAATTAAAGAATACCTTCTCTCCCCCATGTAAATATTTTCATGAATTTACTTTTGAAGAACTGTAGCAATACTCTGCTTTGGATCAAGAGTATGATTTGCAGATGAGGTTTTGGTCTTTGCATCACCTAGGTGAAAATCCATGCAGTATGCTTTAAATTCTTTTAATTTAATAACTAAGATTTCACAGGACTGACCGTCACTGTCTCCACTTCTGCAACTATAATGAGACTCCAACTCTTGAGTCTCATTATAAAACCTGCACTGAGAATGAAACCTCCTTTATTCCTGGGTTCCCATGCAGTGTCTAGGAAAAGGCTAACTTGATTGCAGATACCACAAGGTTTAAACTAGAATTGGGTATTGATTTTATGCCACATGATAGAATCTTTGGGTCTTTTTTAAATTTACTCTATTAAAACCCCACAGAACTTCCTAGATTGTTATGCAGGTAACAGGGTAGCTCCAAAGAATATTAATAAGACTATAAATGCCAGTGCTTACAAGACTGTGAAATGCCAGAAGGAAGGGTATCTCCATGATCCTGCTTTCCCCCCTGTTGTTTCTAACTTTTAATATAGTCTTTCTAACTGCACTCTTGAGTTTTCCACAATACTTTGTTCTCATTTATAGTATTGAACAGAGGCTGTTTGCACTTTATTTGCTTTAGCAGCTGAAAAGTGCACAGCGACTGAAATGAGAGACTGGGGGAAGAGATAAAGTGGTTAAAGACAGGTGAGTGCTGCCCTGGAGAGCTGCATCCTCTTTCTGCCAGTTGCATCACTTTCCCGAAGTAGCTTAAAACAAACTTCTCGCTCACTAGCAATGATAAGATTCTCTTTTACTGGATGAGTCTGAAGTCCTGGTTTGCAGAAAGATGAAGCACCACAATGCCAAATAAAGCCATAACTAAACCAGAAAAATTATGTCGTGTGCTTCTCAGCTGGGGTTCCTGAAAGTCAGTGGGTATATTTTTGACCTTGATCTCCTTCGAAATTAGTCACAAATATGTTAAACATGGATGACACAGTGCAAAAAAAACCCTAATATTTGTGAGGCAGCTGGGCTCAGTTGTGGTGGTAATACAGGCACGGTCAGCAGGAAATTAATACTTTGGGCTTCTGAGCACAGTGTGGATAGTGCACAGTATGCAAGGCCTGCAGCTGAATGTAGAAGTATAATGAGAAAGCAGTCACACTTAATAGTTGTCTAGTAGCTATAGAAATTATACTTTTTATGTGCTGATTGAAGGAAGGACCTGTAGAGTAAAACATATTTGAGCATTTAAAGCTTGTAGTCCAAAGTATGCTTGATAGCTGGATTAAGGCTGCTGAAGCAGCTGTAATTCTGGCGTCTTTTAAAGCTTTAAAATGCAAGCTTTAAACTTGCATGGTCTTATAATGTAGGAGTCCTTTAATAGTGTTCTCATGTGTAAGACATATTTGTGAACTTTAGAAAACAGTATTAATAAAACCTGACTCTGTCCACTCTAGCTGTCTTCTTCCCATCCTTTTTTTTTCAGCTATAGGCATATTTTTAATGTCAATGGTTTGTTTGGTTTTCATATATGTATTACCTGTGCATTGTCCAACCGATTGACTCACTTCTTCCAAAACATAAGAGGCTTGCACCATTTGAGACACAGCAATGCAGAAGACTGTCATGTAGGTAAAATGCTGCTACATCAGAGATGTTAGTCTTCAGATCATTGATATGCTTCACGCTGATGTAAATGACTGCAGAAGATACAAGGCCACAGGTAATCAAGCTCCTTATTAGAACAAAACACGTAGTTTTGCTCAAAGTGATTTACAGGCAGAGTTTGTTTATTCTTCCCCTGCCATAGTAAATAAACAGCACTGTTCTGGTTGCTCCATCAAACAGTGTTGGAGGTTTGTGAAATATTGGGCTTGCTGTAACAGCAGGCAGTTTTAAAGCAGTTTTAAAATAGTTAGCTGTTAGTGAGTGAGCTTCCTTCACAGATTCATTTCACTGACTCTCTCTATAAGTTTTATCTAAATACTTAGGGAAGGGGAGGAATTTCAGCTTGTGCTGAAATGTCCTCAGAAGTTTGTTGTCTAGAGAGAGAAGAACAGCCCTTGTTCCACATTATGCATTATTATCTCCTGCCTAGGGATGGAGACAGGCTTGAACAGTGTGGGAACTGTCTCTCCAACTTGACTTCTGAGAATAAATCAGTGCTCTGTTTCTGTTTCCCACTTACAAAGTAAGAATTATATTACTTAGCTCATACTGATTTAAGAAGGTTTTGTTTGTATAAAAGTTGGTGATGAAAAGTGGTTCATGTCGTTATTTACTTTTAGTTCCTTTAATGTATTAGACTAGCAATCTAAAGGCCTAGAAGCAGCTTAAAAAATAGAAACCAGTCAAAAGAGAGTATAAAATTAACCAAGCTCTTTATTTTCTTTCTTTCTTCTTTTGTTAATTCATTTCCTTCCATACTCTGGCTTCTCACACCATTTGTGGGAACTTAGTCAGCACAGGTGGCCACCTGTATGCCCTGGCCAGATCAGGGGATCACCAACTTGGCCTGGTGTGGCATGCCAAGTTCATTTCCATCTCCTGGAGGAAAGTTCAGTTTTGGAGGAGTGTCCTCAACTTGTAGCTACTTACAACATGCCCACTTGAAGGGAAGGGTTTGAAAGAAGGCACGAGGCCAGCTGTAGTCTCTAGTCAGACTCAGCCATTAATGCAGCGTCATCCCCTTGGAAACTGGGGACTGAAATAGGGGAGGAATTTCTGAAAGAAAAATGCATCTGTTTAATTATTCTATGAATTGCCTGTACAGAAACTTAATATGTTTCCAGTCTAGCATTTTTCTTTCGCAAGAAAGTTGACCTGTATGCTGCTATTCATTAGCTTCTGTTCTTGCACGTATGCAGCTCAAGCATGAACTAGAGCTGCAAAGTGGGGTATAAAAAGCAATATGTAACTTTGATAATTAATTACTAAGAAAGTTACAGGTTGCTTCCTGGTGAGGTTGAATTTGAATATGAAATGGAAAATTTCACCGACTCGCAGGAATTGTGCAGGTAAGCAGTAAAGCCTTTGGGTCGAAGCAAGTACAAGATTAAGTGCTGAGGTAATAGCAGGGAAACTTTCTGAAGTTTCTGCAGAGGATAAAAACATGTCCTTAGTTTAAAATTAGGGCAGATCTAATTAGGGCAGATCTGATGACCTGACAAACCCATGGCTAAAAAATCTATCTTAAAATGTAAACATATATCTGCATAGACTCATAGGATGATTAAGGTTGGAAAGGACCTCAAGATTATCTATTTCCAACGCCCCTGCCATGGTCTCACTGTAAATCATGTTGCCCGAGTCTCTGTCCAGCCTGGCCTTGAATACCACCAGGGATGGAGCATTTACCACTTCTTTGGGCAACCTGTTCCAGTGCCTCACTGCCCCCACAGTAAAGAACTTCTTCCCTATACCTAACCTGAACTTCCCGTGTTTAAGTTTAAACTCATCACCCCTTGTCCTGTTGCTACAGTGCCTGATGAAGAGTTCCTCTTTGGCATCCTTTTAGGTCTCCTTCAGATACTGGAAGGCTGCTAAACTTCTGTCTTAAAATATAATTAAAAAGTAAGAGAGTGCTAACTGAAAACATGCCACTTGCCTGTTTTTGTCATGTAGAGGAAGCTCACTTCGTAAATACAGAACAGGCTCACTAGCTAGACCATGCCTGGCTCGTGGAGCAGACTTAGTGTGATGGCACTGGTGAAAGCTAGGGAAATTTAGTGGATGTTCTTTCTGTGTCTCACCCTGATGGGACAAGAAGCATTCTGCCTTGTGAGATAGGCATTGTTTCTGCTGGGCACTTCTGTCAGCAGCAGTGTCACTGATGCAGAAGCAGCCTGTGGAGGTCAGGCTGTGTTGCCGAGTCAGACTCTTACCTGTCTGCTCTCCTTGCACTTGGAAGCGTGTTCCTGCAAACTGGGTTCTGAAGTTGCATCTGCGCAAGGTGTGCTCAATGGGAAGTGAATGGCACTGGAGGAAGTTGCTCTTAGCACTGAGTAAATATTAGTAGAGCAGTGCTTCCTTGAGTTTTTTCTTTTTGTCTGTTCCTCAGAATTCACCCAAGTCTCTTGCACAAGAGAGCTGCAATTAAAGTGGAGCAGAGTGACGTATGGAAAATGACAGCAATTTTTCACTAGCATAAAAATTTCTTTTGCATGAGACTCCAAGTTGTCAAGCCTGCTTCTCCTGATGAGAGCACTGCTGGGCTATGAGTGATGGGTTACGCTGGGAAAACAGTCATAATCAGCAGCAGAAAGGAAGCTGATCTGAAAGTTTCTCCTAAACTCAGTCTCGATCAGAAGTGTTTGCCTGACAGCTACTGGAGCTGGCTACAGCTAACAAAGAGGCCTGCCAACAGAAGTAAGAGGAGTTTTGTTGAATTACATTTCCTTATCTTATAAACGTTCCAGATACAAGCCTCTACTGTCTTACCCAAGAAGAGTTGTGCATACCTGGGGAACTGAGTAGTGTTTCCCTCTCCAAATGCAGAGGTATGCGAGTCACATCTCACGACATGGAAAAGTGTGAGGTATTGGAGGATTAGAATAGTTAAAACACTGCAACTTCTTTAAGAGTTTTATTTCAAGCTGTTCTAATTGTGGCAATTTTTCACAGAACAGAGGATGAGAAATAGTTGGTGATGCCATCGTTTGTTTTTTTTTTCCTCAATTCTCTGCTGCCAGGTACCATGGTATTGTTTTTGGCCTAAAACAGGTTCTCCAATTTCTCCTGGAGAAATAGAGTAACTTATTTACAGTTTAGTTCATTCAAGTGTCCAGTATCATGTTCACTAAAATCTCCAGAAGGCCAAAAGGGTAGGCACTGTAGTGCTTCTCATGAAGGTTTTCATCTGTCAAAGAGATAACTGTACTATTTTACAGCCACTATTGGAATGTGTTAGATTACAGTTCTCTTGTAGATCTGGAGGTCAGGTAGACCTCTGATGCTATTTAAAAAAACTGTTTCTGTTTTTGTTGCTACATCCAGATGAGTGCCCTGGACTATTGGTTTGTTTGCATAGACTGGCTAGGAGGACAAGGTGATATGAACACTGGTATACCTGAGTGGCAGTGCTTGGAGGAAGGAGGTCCTTTGGAGGAGAGGCAGCCACAGGTGAGATGGGAAGCACAGTGCACTTGGACATCCCGGTTTAACACATCTCTTTCAAGGTGTCCACTGGCAGTGCTTCAGGAGCAGAAGGAATGAAAGAACTGCAAGGGTTGGACTAGATGACCTTTAAAGGTGCCTTTCAACCCAATCTCTTCTATAATTTTATGAAATGCAAAGTTTTCTTCATTCTCAGAGAGAAAGCAAATTGTGTTTGCATTTATTTCTTTTCCTTCAGTAGATCCAGATGTTTACCTCCAGATACTATTGCCAATAAAGTCTCTGCATGTGCATCTCTATAGGGGGTCCAGATATCTGGGAGTATTGCTTATGGAAGAGGGTTTCTATATATCTACTATAATCTTCATACTGTATACAAAACCAACTGCTCTGAAAGCTTCTGAAGCTAGATAACATTTATTTTACAGTAATAAAAAAGGCTTTAATTTATGAGACAGGAAGTTTGGTGGTCAGGAAACACAGTCAATTTTCATTGCATCTCTGTTACAAAGAAGGCATAATTTAAAAAAACTGAATGCCTTCCATCTTCCAAATGCATGAAGTCTCATATTTTAAATATCTTTAGTGATATGGGTCTCAGAAGAGCATAAACAGTATTCTGCCACTGTGCAGTTTTTTCTTCCAGCTTCATCTGACTCCATTGCATTTGGCACAATTTCACCAATTTTATTTTTGAGGTTTGATGGTTTGATAAACACCTAGCTAGCTACATAGCACAGTACCTCATCTTGAAACTTTGGCCTAGATACAGAACAAAATATACTTGTCTGATCAACTATAATAAAATAAATCAAGATGAGTAATACAGGAATCTATTGTATAGCTTGTTTAGTATGATGCATAGCACTCTCCAGATGTTGTTCTAATAATTTCAATTCTTTGATGATTGCCATTAAGAAAATAGTTTAGCAGAATTGAAGGAATGAAAAAAAGACAAAGGTAATAAAAGATGCTGAAACTAAGGAGTCTTACGGTCAAATGAAGGCATTTGTATAAATTGCCTGGCTAATTTCTAATCCTCAGGCTATAGAGCAAGGCCGGAATCTTATGCTGGCAAAAGTGCCCTATGGAAATGAAAGAGCCTGTCAGGAAAAAGGAGAGCATGTGGCTATGATCATTCCTTCCCTGTGCCAGCTCCCTTTTTGCTTAGGGGTAATACTGCTGCCTGCAGGACATGCATTGGCTTTCTTAGATATGTTAGTCATATTCCAGCTCCTAGTCTTGCAATGTATTGCCTCCAAATATATCTGCAGCTGTGAGACACCTTCTTCGTTCCTGGCCTGGCTCTCCATGTGGAAGCTGCATCAGTCTACAAAGACTGCTTCTCAGATAGGCCAGCCATACAGCCTGAGGTTTTTCCCAGGCCCATTCTGGTTTTCTGCTCTCCAAGTTGTGCCTTGGTGCGTTTTTCATATCAGCAGCCTGGCTCTGGCTTTTTGGAGCACCCTTAAAAACCCTTCAGGGAAGAGCAAGGAAGGGATGACTTCTCTGGACCAGCTGAAGGAAGCCAGCGATTGGAAGGAGAGGGCTTTTCTGGATGAGCCAGGGATGAGAACAGCTGAGAGAGTGCTGGCGGTATGGGGGTATCTGGAGCAAGAGTTCAGGTGTATGGGTTAGGAAGTATTTGTGGGGCTAAAGAGCTTTAAAGGATGAGGGTAGTGGGCTGAGAAGCCCAGGCAGTCCCAGGGGATCAGCAGAGTATGGTGCATATTTTGGAGGCCAAAGAGGTGAGATGCTGGGAGCTTTGGGGGAGGGAGTTACTGGACACTGACAGTGGGCACTGCCAAATGGGATGCTGTTTTGGGACAGGGTCATGCAGAGCTACTGCTAGGTAGTGAGTAGCTAAATTCTTGATATTCATTAGTAAGATACAGAAGCTTGAATAAACCCATAAATTAATAAAACTGTCCTATTTCGTATTCATTGTAGATGTTCAGGGAATTCAAGACAGCTTCTAAATAAGCAAATGTGTCTTGAAATTTGTTTTAAAGGTCATAAAGATTGGACCAGCTCTAGCTCTGCTTCAGAAGTTGGTAATGAGACTTCTTTGTCAGTTCCAGGATGAAATGTCTTCTTTTTACAGCACTAGCAAGAAGTTTCTTGGTTTTAAGCAAAATGTATGCTGAGGTGATTTTGTGCATGAAGAACAAACTGGGTTGCTATCAGCAGGGTCTTTGTTTTCTTCTTCAGGTTAGAAGGGGAGATTGTGGAATGATGTTAGGTGTGATGGAGGCTTCAGCAGCAATGACTTAACATCTCACCATTGCTTGGGAAATCATTCGGAATAAGTGTGAGAAGATGGTTTGAGCTCATTTACGTATCACAGAGGTTTTGCTTCAGTGGTCTGTTCTCTTAGATGATGGTGTTGATAGCTATTATCATTTCAGTTCTTCTGCCTGTTGATGTTGTGCTGCTGTACAGCTTATTATTATCAGTATACTCAAGGCTTCTGTAGCACCTCGTGCCATTCCTGTCAATAAATACCAGCAAAAATGGCTGAGGGAACTGGGGGGATTAGTCTGGAGAAGAGAAAGCTCAGGGGGGACCTTATTGCTCTCTACAACTGCCTGAAAGGAGGATGGAGCCAGGAGGTGGCTGGTCTCTGCTCCCAAGGAACAAGGGATAGGATGAAGAAATGGCCTCAAGCTGCACCAGGGGAGATTTAGACTGGAGATTAGGAAAAATTTCTTCCCCAAAGGTCAGTCAGACACTGGAACAGGCTGCCCAGGGCAGTGGTGGAGTCACCGTCCCTGGAAGTGTTCACAAACCATGTAGACGAGGCCCTTAGTGACATGGTTTGGTGGTGGCCTTGACAGTGCTAGGGGCATGGTTGGACTTGATGATCTTGAAGGTCTTTTCCAACCTGGCTGATTCTATGATCATATTTCAGATAGGCTTGACTTAATCCAGCAAATCTCCTTATCCTGTAATGTCCACATGAATCTGTCAAGAAGAGCATTTACAGATCTGCCCTGCAAATTCCAAACCAAACTTTTCTGAAATATTTGCAAACTTTCCTTGGGTATTTGTTCAGAAAAACAGATTTCCAAGAAAATGGAATTATTTCTCACGCAATTAGATTCACTCTTCAGCAGGAAAGTTAGGATGGAGTGTGTAAGGAGAATTAATTCATTGTGAATGTGGTCATGATATCAAAATCATAAAAAAATGGAGTGAAGCTCCAGCCTTCCAAAGCTGGAAATTTTCAGGTGAGGTACTATGTGCATGACCTGCATTTTGCAGGTTAATCTATTCTTTTTCTGCTGAATGTATTGATACTAAATGACATACACCATGTTCCAACACCAACTATTCTGTGATTCTGTGTTTGTTCCCTTGTCTGATGAGAACCTATTCAGACATTCACATACATATTGAACACATGAATTCTGGAAAAAAAAGGAAGTTACTATCCTCGCAATGACTTGATCATTTACAACTTGTATATGAATTCAGATGGAAGGTGTGGAAGATTTATGTGTTCCACAGATTCTATGGCGGTTAACTGCTTTCCTTCTTCAAGGAATTTATACCGTGCAGAAATAGAGCAATACCACTGAAGAGCTAAGTATTTGTATCTAGCTTAAGCAGCAGCAGAATGCAAAATGTTTTGGATGAAGAAAGGTAGTGTAAGCTTGAACTCTTACCAAGCTACAGTCAGGTGTGCTTGAAATAGGCTTGCTAATGTTATTGATCTAACGATACAGAGATAAATTAGGCATTATGTTCCTGCAGCTGGCATGAGCACCTCTGAGGATTTTAGTGAGCCCAATGTCACGCTCCCTGTGAGATTCTGGAAATGTTTGCCTCCTGCAGTTTTCAAGCTCAAATAAGTAGGTTTAAAAGCTGGACCATTAACATTGTTCCGGCTTTTACATGTCGCAGGCCATAAAGCTTCATGTAGTAGAACCAAGTAGAGGATTTGGGGTTTCATTTCATCTCAGAGAGTACTATGAAGTAGAGACTGAGGGAGGAGTAGTTGAGTGGCGCAGTTCTGCATGTTTGTAGGTTCTTCCAAGGCCACCCGCTTTGGAGCCTTTCCAGCTTTGGAAAGGGGTAAGATGTTCTTAAATACTTACAGCTGTTAATTTCAGAATTAACATTTTTTACAAAATGCATGTTTTAGGTGATTTTCTACCAGCATCAGGAAAACATTTTTGTAGTTTGAATCCAAATGAAATTCAGTGATTAAATACATTCAAACACAGACCCCCATCTCTGGGTGCCATCATCCCCTTCATCCATCTGTGGAACTGATAGTGCAATTCTAAGCCTTAAAACTGCTTTTTATGCAGGTAAGTCTGACGTTGCCATAGTTCATCAAAGACCTTTCATTAAAACCTGTAACTCCCTTTCCCATCCTCTCCACCCACAGCTTTGTTATAAATATCAGTACATACTTGGTTGGTGAATCACCTTGTGTTCTGTATGAACTTCTGCAGCTTTTTGACTAATGGTCCAAATGATATCCTCTGTAGTTTCAGTCATTTTTCTGTTTGCAATTTTATTTTTGATTGAACCCTGAATATAAAATGGCCCATGATCAGAGGAGCACTTAAGCCCTGTGCTTGTGTGGATTAAAATTTATGATCTCTTCACGCTGTGGGCAGTTTGAGGGAGAACCTGACAAGTTTGATTTCAAAGGGGAGGCATTTTTAAGTCCTGTTGAACCAATGTTAGTAGTATTGAATACTTTAATGGAGTCAGCTTGCCAGTTGCTGACAGTGTTTTCAGCAACCTGTCATCTTGCTCAGCCTGAATCGTTTAAAATTAACATGGTGCTGAAAATGAGGAGGCTAAGGAGTCCAGATTTGCTGATATATCTGTGTATGGGCATGTTTTAAATACATCAGGATAATCTTGCTTGGAGATTCTGTACATTTAGCTCTCTGTTTAGTGCATTAGAAAATGGGATACTTGTATTGGGGCACTTGTTTCTAGAGACATCAGAGCATCTACAAGTACTTTCCTAAGGTACTTTGAAGCATTAAGCTACCCTTTGCTGGATGGGACACACCACATTGTTTATCTCTGGTGAGAACTGAATTATCAGTTCATTTCACTAGGAAGAAGTTAAGGGGATAGAGAATGAATGTTCTGCTGAAGACCCCAGAAATTCACCATCTAAACAACTATTTCACCTATAACAGCTATGAGATCATGAGCACTTTTGCCAAGTGAGTTTGACAGTGAATTTCCCACTCTGTCTTATGCACATTTTGATTATTTTATAACTCTTGGTTTTTTGGCTGAAGCAGTGTTTTTTAATGTTTTTTATGTTCTTACTCCAAAAAATGTCTGGTGAGCCTGCAGACTGCTTTGGAAAATTCAGCATGAGTAGTTTTCAAAGCATAAGGAGTTAAAATAGGCTTGTGGTATTTGGAGAGGCCTGGAATATGGCAGAACAAGCTCTGCTAGATGTTAGAAAATCATAAATGCCATAGTCTTTCTCCAAGGCATATGCACAAGGGATATCTTGAAACCTGGGTGATGTATGTTGATTTGCCCATCAGAAGAAACACATTGTGTTCCAAGAAAGGGCAATTCAGAGGAAGAGATTAACTTTCATTGTTTTGAATTTCCCCTTGGAGCAACCTCTCTGTCTTCAGTGACAAGACAAGGCGCTGGCAAATTAACCAAAGTCTTTGCAAATGCATCCGTGTCCTCAATATGAGGAATGCCACACACATCACTCAGTGTGGCAGTAAGAATGCTCATTTCAGCATCTTGGCCATGTTTCAGTTGTGATAACAGCATCACTGATTCACCTTCTGGTTTAACTGGGTGAATGAACTTCCTTTCCAGGAAGTGTACTGAATTGTGTAACTACCTAGCACAGAAAGAGTTATAGGATCCATCATGGAAAATGGAAACTACAGCTTATTTTACTGCTGTGGAAGTGGGATGTAGCTCAGTGATTAAGAAAAGATGTACGTGAATCACCCTCTTCTACCAACATCAGTGGTGGAGAAGGAAACCGGTCCTCTAATCCTCAGAGTTTCTGTGGCCACCCTCATTCTCAGAGTTTTAAATTAAAGGATCAAATGTACAGTCTGGGAATCTTTCTAGATATGATTTTGAAGCACTGCTTGACTGGCACAAAACTTGTTGTGCTAAGCAAAGTGCAACCTCTCTGTCCCTGCACTAGTGAATTGACACTTCTGGCTGGAATTCCTTATCCCATCATGGATTTTAGTTATTTTCCACTGAAGGATCCATGTAATTGAATTGCATCTCAGAGGTCCTCCCAGCTTCTTGCTGTACACCTTGGTGCTTGTCTGCTGTGCTGTGTGAGGAGACAGGACTAGACAAATACTTCAAAATCTTCTGAGCAATATCAATGCTAGATAGTTATTCATTTTTGCTAACTAGTAATGCAGTGAATGTTGAGATGTATCAATGTGCCTGGCTTCTCCTTCCTCATCTCTCCAGACAGGTTAGCCTGCCTGGGCCACAGTTGCAAAAGCCAGAATCTCCTGCCTGAAAAGTAAAGCTGAGGTCTGTGATACCAGCTCTTATTAAAGAAGTTTTGTAAATAAGGAAGTTTTAAATCTACAGGAGGGCTTTTCTTCAATTTCATATTAACTTGCTAAAATCTCGCAGCACTTTAAATGATTTAAGTTGTTCTCCAAATCTCATGTTAAGCAGCTGCATAACAGCACTCCATGTACTATCACCCTGGAAGCAATTTATTTTGATTGATAGGTGAAGTGGTGCTTACACAACCTGCACAATTTATTTCAAATATACATTGACATAATGCTTTTACGTCATCTGAGGTTGTGGATAGAAACTTGTCTAGATGAATACAACATCATTTTTTGTTCTCTGGGGATTTCTGGCAATATGCTGACAGAGAGAGAGCCCTCAGCACAGCGGTTTTTGTTTACTGGCCTCTGCAGCTTTGTTACTGTTTTTGCTGAGCAGTTGTTGTAGCATCACTCCAGACAGTGCTAGACATAGGACAGCACTCGAATGAATACAAATTTTAATTGTTTCTTTGATCTCCTCAGACATCCCACAGGCTGCTGTTGCAGGTTTTTTCAAGGTCGTCAAGTGTTGGTCATAGAGAATATCCTAGCTTTTGTGTCTATAGTTGGCTGACTAGAAAACACACCAGTCAAAGAGATGATGGAAAAAAATCACTTTGTCTAGATCAGACACTCTTTGGGCATGATGAAAAATCATTGAATCATAGAAGATAGGGTTGGAAAGGACCTTAAGATCATCTAGTTCCAACCCCCCTGCCATGGGCCGGGACACCTCCCACTAAACCATGCTACCCGAGGCTCTGTCTTACCTGGCCTCACAGTCAACTTTTACTTTCACTTTGATGATGCTTTCAGTTGAGATAATTTATTTCAATCAACCTAGTCAGAAACACAATACAGATAAAATATTGTGGTTTAGCTTTTAAAAGCAAAACAATGTGGATAAGTATCAACTTCAGTTTTTAGGCTTCCAAAAGTGTTTTTTTTCATGAAATGTTGCAGACAGTGGATAAATTTTATCCCTATGAAGTAGGAGACTAAAGCCTGGAATAAATTCAAGTTTGGTTATAAGGTAAGAAACTAAAAGAATAGTGACATTTTCAGCTGTTGCCATTCCACTCATTTTGTTTTCAAAAAGAAAAAGTATTCCGTAATGCTTCAAAGAACCGCTTAATCTATTTTTCTCAATATTGTTTGCTAATTAATTTCATTAAAGAATAGGGAAAAAGCCATGGCAAGTGATGTTTTATTTTGGAAGTTGATATTCAAAACTGACAATTGGTGATGTGAAAGATCCAAATGTCGAATGTTCCAATACTTCATGTCAGTCCTTGCTGAACTGCATATTTCATAATCTGTAGTGAAACTTATTTTAGCAAGTCGTTCAGGCTTTTACAAACAATGTCAGAAAAGCTGTCACCATTATATTGACAAATAGCATGAGTCTCTATGTTTATGCTGGTTCTTTATAATTTTATTAATTACCTATAATATATGCTATTTTTTTCTTGTCGATGCAAGTAAATAGTTTAATTAAACCATAATCAAACCATAATATTAAACCATAATAGCAAATTTATTAATTTCCCAAATATAGAGAAAACTGACAGTTGGATTTGAGCTGGCTCCTGATGTCCATCTGTCATTTTACTCGATTTTTGCCTCTATGCCTATAAAGGATTCTTTCAGGGTCCTCATACTTTTAGTCATTTTAATTAGCATTCAGCTGTGCCTCCAGTCTGAGTTCTAAGCGGCCATCAAGGGACCACACATAGTGGTGGAGGGGTTTTAGGTGTCTTCATCAACATTTTTGTGGAATGAGAGACATGTGAACCTTGCACAGAGCTGGCTCAATTTTCTTGACTTGTAAGGCTGAAAGGAAATAAGGAGAGAGTCTTAACATTTCACTTTCTCGCTGTTTACTTTCGTCATGTCTTGGCTTTCACTAAGTCAAGTACAAGTCGCAGTACTAAGAAATACAGAGGATCAGAGCTTTTTCTCTGTAACCCCTTTGAACCCGTGAGCACCTGCTTGATGTACACAAGAAAAAGTGATTATCCATTTGAAATAAGTTAAGGGAACAATTGCATAGCACTGTCTGGATCTGGGCAAGAAATAATTGCTTTACTGCTGCAGCATGTGTTGGATCTTTATTTTCTAAACATCCTGCTGGGAGATGTGCAATAAAACCATTTTTTGCAATCGTTTCTCTCTCCATGGCGCTAAGGGTTCCCTGTTCCATCCTGCTCCAAATAACACATGTGAATGCCTTGTCTTTTATTTTTAAGTTAGGACAGCTCCACAGGACACATATTAACACACATTAATGAATGGATTATGGGCTTGTCAATGCTTCCGGTGATGAATTTAAAGTCCATTAAAGACTAGGCACTGATTGCACTGGAGACTGTAGCTCTCTGTTTAATTCCTAGCAGGTGGGCAATGGTGCAAGCTTCACCATCTTGCATCAGCAGTGAACCTCGAATGTGACCTCTCCAGAGGGAGAAGGGTAATTCATTTGCCATGTTTACTTTATCTCCATCTTCTTTTTAGAGGGAAGCTCCTAACTGTGCTGAATTGTTCTAAGCAAGAAGTGGCAGATGTGTGATGTGGCTCATGTTCTTGAAGGATTCTGTAGCAGTTGCTGTATGCTTGACCTTCAGACAGTTTAAAGTCAAGTCCCATGGCTAAGTAATGAGTGTACATTATAAGCTCTGTGAAAATAGCTATAGTTTTCATGGTGGACTTTCACTCCCAAGGCATACATTAAAATTACACTCCTGCACCATGACTTTCATTTCTGTTAGGCAAAAGTACTCTTCAGTTCCTATGGTGCTTTTACAAAATAATACTTAATGAAAAGGGTGAAAGCAGACTAAATAAGGACAAATTCGAAGAAAAACCTTCTTAGAGATTATGCAAACAGGACATGCTTTCTTTTATCAATCATTATGCAGTCCCAGGTCTCCATTGAATATTATGGTAGTAAACACATTTAAACAAACAAGAAAAAAACCTCCTTAAAACAGGAGGGAAGAATCAACAGTTACCTATTTACTGAAGAAACAATCAAACTGCCTGTGGATGGCTGAGGCTGAAGTATGTAGCCTAATATCTCATTTCACGCCAGACACTTTTCCTAACCAGTATCAGCACTGGAAGATACTTTTACCTTGATCTTGAAATGAAGGATGGGAAGCAAATGCAGTCATCACTCTAGATAATCTGAAGGATGTGCTGGAAGTTGTTTCACTTGCTAGTGCCTTAGTGCCCCAGTTCATAGATTTCTCACAACTTTGTAAGAGAATGTTTTATTTTTACCTAGCCATTTAATTCACACTAATTTCAACCGGACTAAAGGAAAGTGTGACTACAATGATTTTCTCATTAGAGCCAAATAGATAATACTGTTACAAAAAGACAAAGGTGGAAATGATAGATATGAAGGACTTCAAGAAAAAAGTATGCTTAAATTACTTTAATCTTCTACTAAGTTCTAATCGTAATGTTTTTCTGGCTTTCTTTCTCCCTTATCAAGCTGATTTGCTCTCAATTCGTGACTAGGCGGTTGCCAGTGTTTCGTTACTTATACATACCATATGCCTCACTAAAACTTCTGGAGATAACTTCTTTACTGAAAAGCCTTCATCAGAGTTCAACTCTTCTTGCATAGCATTGGCTGTCATAGACTCTCATTTCTGAAGCTTTCTAGGAAGACCAGAAAGATTCATCCTTTTTTTGCTAAAAACTCTCAATTTCCTCATTAACCGTGACACAGGCTTCTGATGCTTCTTAAAAAAAAAATAAATATATATATATAATTATAAAACGCATTTTTGTTTTTTGTTTTTTTTTTTTTTTCTTAGAGGCCAAGGTTTCTTTTAGTTAGATCGCATACTGTTGCACTTGTAGATCACATACTGTTGCACTTGACTGCTTTATCAATACCTTTGTGATTTAGGAAGGGATAAAACTCTTTTCTCCTTCCTTCTTTAGGGATTTGTTCTCGTATTGTCACATGGAATAAATCATGCACAAACATCTTAGAAATTGACAATTCCTCCTCCTTATATACTCATTGCTAAATCAAGGACTACAAAGCATGTAAGAAAGGTGCACTATTTCTATTTTTCTGATCCAAGAAATGCCTACTTGGTGGATTTACAGCTCTTGTCATAAAGTGTTCTTCAATCCTGGATTTAGAATTCAGCTTTGTTTGTACTGCAAATGGAATAGTAACTAGCAGTTCCAAATACTCCTTTCTATGTGTCATGGGCTGTCACTGGTCTTGCCCTGAGCCTCTCTGCAAGTCAGACAACTGTTGGCAGATTTTTTGGACTGGAGGGAAACTCCTAATCATTATCAACCTTGTCATACAAAGTTAGCAAAAGCACACCTTGCCTTCTACTCATTGGAAAGAAAAAG
>JAOEHY010011555.1:0-23422 GCA_025447955.1 Psilopsiagon aurifrons
ACACCAGAACTGCACACAGTACTCCAAGTGAGGTCTCACAAGAGCAGAGTAGAGGGGCAGGATCACCTCCCTCAACCCGCTGGTCACGCTCCCTTTGATGCAGCCCAGGATACGCCTGGCTTTTTGGGCTAAATATCTGTTAATATCTGTTGTCTCCCATACTCCCAGTATGCACCACTGTGAAGAACCTGGCTCAGTCCTCTTGACGATGCTCCCCATAGATACAGGAAGCAGCTATTAGGTCCCTCCAAAGCCACCCCTTCTCCAGACTTGAACAAGCCCCATCCTGCACCAAGCACCACACAAGTGCTCCACCCCTGACCATCTCAATGGCCTCTCCTGGATTTGATCCATTTGATCAATATCTTTTACTTAGGGTCTCAAACCTGGATGGACTATATAGATACAGTCTAACTAGTGTTGATTAGAGGGAGATAATTACTTCCCTCAGCATGCTGCTGCTCACACAGCCCAGGATACCTTCTTGCTGTCAGGACATATCTTTCATCCATCCTCAGCTTTTACTCTAGGTAAAAACCAAGAGCTGCTCATCAAACACTCAGTGGCAGCACGTTCTGTTGTAAAGGATTAACCTCTTCCAGGTACAAGAGGTTAAATCTGTCCTTTTGAATTCTGGACAATTCTGTCCAGCCCATTCCTCCATCCTGTCCATGTCCTCCTGGACGGCAGCTCTGTCCTTCAGTGTACCCATGGATCCTCCTCCACTTTGGAGTCTTTGGGAGCTCACTCCATCACCTCTTCAGTGTTATTGACAAAGACGGCATAAAGGATGGGTCTAAGGGCAGCTCACTATAGCACTCTGCTCGTTACAGATCTCCAGGTATACTCTGACGCATTAACCGCCACCCTCTGTCCAATCATCCAGCCAGTTTTTACCCATCAAGTTGTCTATCTATTCAGACCATAACATCCTAACTTGGATACAGAAATACTGTGTCTAAGAAAGCCTTGCTAGAGTTGAGGGAAATTACATCCTCTGCTCTCCTCTAACCCCAGAATCCAGTACTTTTATCATAGCAGTTGGTTGGGCATGATTTACACTTGCTAAATCCATGCTGTTACCAATCACCTGCAAAGCACCCATTGCTGAAGGGATAAATGTGTTTACTTCCCGTTCTCCCCTTGAAATGAAACACGACAGGTTTACAACACATACAGTAGCAAATGCTTCTTTATGGCAGCACTAATATCTCCAGAATATGAGATCTGCAGATATTTGCCTACACCATTACCCAAACTGAGTCAAATAAGGCATGCATGTTTTCTGCTCGTCTCTCTCATCCCACAGCCTCTAAATGCACTTTGATGTCAGTTGTTAATGTATTTCTTGTTTAGAAACAAACTGTAGTTTAATACAGGGTGGGAAGTTTTCTTTGCACAGAAGCAACATCAGATGCCTGTCACATTCAACTCTTTAATCTGTAGTTATAGTCAGTGTGATAGGAAAAAAGGCACTTCAGAACCAAGCCACAACTCTGAGTTCATAGTTCAAAAGGGGGTCATAGGAAGACAGCAAAGGGAATAATCAATGCAAATCCAACCTTGCACTTGAAGACTGGCTTTCACCAGAAGTTTATGGGAAGTCAGCTGGAAAACAGAATTAAAAGGACAGTTCCACACAAATCAACTGAGGGACAGCTCTTAAAACTCGATTAACCTCTCTTTTCTTTCACCTATTGAGGTGCTATGATGCCAATTTAAGCCTATACTTCAAAGGGCATTAGGGTGCCAAGTGAAGAAAACTAAGCATTGACAAATAATGTGATGATTACAGAGAACACAATCCAAAACCTCAGAAATGTGACATACAAGCAAGTAACCATGCCACTGAAAACTGTGACACCAGGACATCAGGACAAGCTATCCACAGTGTCTTCTTAGCAAGATATCGGTTAAAAAGTGGTGGGAACAGCAGAGTATAGGTTAAGAAGTGGCGGGGAGCAGCATGCACCTGGGTAGTCAGCCCTTCAGGCAGGAACAAGAAGAAAAGGAGCAGGGTTTGCATTTTGGGGCTCAGGTCAGATATCTACGAGTCTAGTGCCATTTGAAAGACTTTAGGGCATCCTACCTGGCCTCCAACTGCTGATCCAGAAGGGCACAAATCTGCCCTGAGTCCTGTATCTTATCTGACACAGATGTGTATAATTTGGGGCATCTTGAAACCACTGAAATGCCTCAAGCAGCACTAAACCTTTTGTTTAGGAACTGAAGCTTCAACAATCTATACCCTGGACTGCTCTAGTACTGATGAGACACAGCGATTAGCATTAAATGCCACTATGTCTTGATATCCCAAGTTTTCTAACTAAACTAGGAAAAGAAAAATCCCACACCCAAAACAAACCCTCCAAAGCCCCAACAAAAGTACAGGAAAGACGAAGGCTGAACATAGGGTGAAAGCCCAGAATAAGGATCCAGTGACCACATCAGTACCAGTAAATCACACCATGGCCCAGCACTGCCCTGCAGTTGTTCAGAGAATTAAACTGTTGAAGCAGCACAGCTTTGGATTGGGCAAGATAACTCTTTCCCAGCAAATTCCAAAGGTTCATATAGGTTCAGTGTCCACTGCAGACAGGCATACAAGTTGCAGCCACTCTTTTTTGCTTGCAGCTATCCGAAAAGGGCATATGCTCAACTACGAAGGATAGCTTTGGGGCTAGAGAATAGTCCCTGCCTTATGTTATTTACCAATAAAGGTGTACCAAATAAATCTGGTGTCTAGCTCCTGATGCATTACAGATTCCTTATACAACCCTTGACGTCCCATTAGCTGTCTGTAAACCAGAGCTATATATACTCATTCCTTCTTGTTGGAGTGTCTGGTCTATTTAAACTGTGGGTTCCCTGAGGAAAAGGTTTTCTTTTGTAATATATCTGCTATGGTGAAGGTTTAGCTTTGTTTCTGAGGCACTAACATGAAATGTCATGCAAGAAATGGAGAGAAAATGAGCATTTCTTATATTCTGCATGACAAACTCTGCTGCTTCTATGAACTGCAAAAACATCATTCTGCATCAAGGTCATAGGAAGCTTTCCATGGATTACAGGCTGATAAAGTTGAGGCTGTTCAGCCTGGAGAAGAGAAGCTGTGGGGAGACCTCAGAGAAGCCTTCCAGTGTCTGAAGAGGCCTACAAGGATGTTGGAGAGGGACAGGTTGGACAGAGCCTTGGGTGACATGGTCTAGTGTGAAGTGTCCCTGTTCATGGCAGGGGCTGGAACTGGATGATCTTATGATACTTTTCAACTCAAACCATTCTATGACTGTAACCCCAGTAAGCCTCAGAGCTCCAATATCTAAGCAAATTCACCTTAAAATCTGAAAAATCACTAATATAAACCATTTTCACTGTAGTGCTAATCCAACAAAACCCAACACTTCATCTTTGCTTCTTGACCCTCAGATACTGGAAGTCTCTAGAAATGCTGCGAATTACATTGAGGACCTTGCTATATCAGTTACATAGACCACGAGGGATCACAGCGTGTCTTCAGAGAGGCGTAAACTAAAGCATTTAAATGACATACAAGGAAATGTAAGCTACTGCCAGACCACACATACTCTAGAATCACTTAACCTACATATTAGTCTTTTTTCTTTGTCTTTGGAGAAAGAGATGGTGATTTCAGCTTATCTATAATTCTCAGTTTAGAGATCACCTGAGATTTCACGTGATCTACAATCTAACATGAACCAGCCCAAGCTCTACAACAAAATGCTTCCAACAGCATCCACAGCTCTCATCTTGGCTTGATCACAACTGGCTAAAACTCAGCCCCGAAGACTTTGGCTACGGCAGAATGTATATATTTTTTGTTTAAGGAATAAAGCTAATTAAGTTTTAGACCTTTCTGAATATGAGAGCCTTCCACTTATTGATGGTAATATTTATAATGGATCTTTTCATGCTTTTTACATTGACCCCAAAAAGAATCACAGCTTTAGCTGAATAAGGCATTTCCTAATGGTGGTAGAGAACTTGGAAGCATTACAGCTAATTGAGCTTACTGTTCATAGAGTACGCACAAAAAGGTCAGGTTGCTTTACCAGCTTATACGCTGTCAAGATGTGTTTGTTCTTGAATACATACATCAGTCCTTTCCACCCCAAGCAGTAATAATTCAGTTGTACCAAGCTCCAAGAACCCTACTTAGGAGCCAATTCCTTTCTTATGCTGTAGTAAAACAGATGCAGGCAGGCAGCAAATACAAGCACACCTCAATTGCTATGTAAGATCTGCATTTGTACAGAAATGTTGTCAGATTGGTTTGCTGTGTTTTTTTACCCAATGAATTCCTATAGATTGGGGATGAGAAGGGACAATTAATTCATCTTAATTAATCTAGGCTGTCTGCCTTTCCATCACACGTTTCCTATCCATCAGGCATAAATCACTTCCTTGGAGAAAGCTATCATTGACTAAGGCAACCACCCTGGATTGGAATACATCAGTTGACAAAATACCTAGGCTCTTTTAATTTCCACCAGTACTTCACTACCCTTGCTGTTAGAAATAATAAAGTAAATGCCTTCCCTCCATCCAGAAAGTGGCTCCAGCTTCTAGGCATTGATTCTTATGTTTTCCTCTACTACATTTAAGAACCTTGAATACTCAGTATTTTTCTGCTAGGGCAGTACAAGTACAGTTTAATAAAGTTTTCTCTAAGTCTTCATTCCAATAACCCATATACACGTCTATGTTTTTCATATATGTACTGTTTCCAACTTGGAATCTTTCCATATTGGGAGGTAGTAGAAAGAGAACTCTCTATGTGTTCTTGACAGATGCAGGGTTAAAACTTCCTCCTGCATGCTAAGGAGGACTCAGCAGTCCTGGTTTTCTACTGGGTAGAAGTCTTCTTCAGAGCAAGTCAATCTAGGCTCATTTCTTGGTCAGTGGGAAGCGACAGGCAAGAGGTAAGGAAAAGATTGTTGTCGCCGCTCTCAGCCAAGGGTAAATGCTGCAAGTAAATAGGATAAACAGTGTCCTAAAAGTGCCTATTTCTGGGCACTGACTACACCAAAAGCACTGATTGTAAATGTGGATGAAGGCATTCACAAAGAAGGAATCTAAAGGCAGTCAGAAGTCGCACCCACTTGACAGCAAAGGTATATATCCAAAGATGCAGCTCCTGAGTTACAGTAATGTAAGAGCAGAAAACTGCGGCAGGAAAACAACACAGTCATGAGATTCAGTAACAAAGTTACACAATCTTGGGAAAACTACTTCCTTTTTACATGGGTTTAAACTTAAACAAGAGAAGTTTGGATTAGATAAAAAGAAGAAGCTCTTTACTGTGAACAGGCTGCCCAAGGAAGCTGTGAATGCTCCATCTCTGGCAGTGTTCAAAGCCAGGTTGGACAGGGCTTGGAGCAACCTGGTCTAATGTGAGGCATCCCTGCCCATGGCAGGGCATTGGAGCTGGATGATCTTAAGGTCCTTTCCAATCCAAACCATTCTATGATTCTATGATAGCACATGAGAGAGAGAATCATCTGAGAGGCAGTTAATCCTTGTAGATCTAACATTCAGGATTGGGATATATCATTGGCAACTAACATCATTTAATCTATTAATGTTTAAGCCACAGTTTCTTTGGGGCTCCTTTGTAAGGCCCAAAGTCCCTTCTCAACCCTTCTGAACCCATAAGCCAGACAGATCTTGTAACTCAATCTCTATACTTGCAGTTGTTGACTATCTTCCCTCCCATGTCAGAAGAGGTATTATTTAGCTTTCATCAAACTTTAACTCCCTTAAATCGTATGAGAAGCTGCCCCTTTCTTGTGCTATTTCTGCTCCAGCCTGAAAGGAACAGTAACTAAAGGGTAGGTCTATTGATTAAATAGCCTTATTTTTTTCCCTGTAACAGCCCAAGGCATTTAATCAATATAGCAATGCCCCGTATCATGGACCAAAGGCACAATATCCAGTGATCATAAACGCCTCATAGAAGTGGTGTAAAGTGATTTTATGACCTGACACCTACTGAAACATCCATTTGTAGTGGAATAGATACATACATTTCCTTCTGCACTAAGCATCTCAGGGGGCATCTATATAGTTTTAGCTTCACAGAAAAGGACCCAATGGGACTATGATTTCACATGTATCAAAAGGACACAGGTTTTGCAAAGAACATCTATACACCATGCTGTATATTTCCTGAAGGTGATGCACAAACACATCCCAAGAGGAGAAGACCCAGCAGTCTATCTAACATACTTATATGGATCCTGCTCCTGTAACACCTGAACTGCTCACAAGCTTATGTTTTTTGAAGGTAATTCTCCTCACAACCTTTTTTGGGGACTGGATAGCAAATTTATCATTAGGAAGGAAGATCTGATCTGTGGTGAAGTAGTTTTTCAGTACAAGAACGCCACTTATGGTCATTATTCTTGGGGCTATGTAGATACCGGTGAGCCTTACGGCAGACACACCTGTATGAGATATATTTCATCAAGGAAACATGAGTACAACCACCTCCACACATTCATCTGCCTATCTTGCCTATATACCAGTAACTTTGTCATAAAATCTTTCCCAATTAAGACCTGCATTATATCATTAAAGTGAATTATATTGTTTTCCATTATTTTGCATCTCAAAGAAAACCTCTTTGGCCTCTGTAGATGATACTATAAAGTAAAGCAAATAATGGAAATAGGATGGACTTTTACAAGTGAAGGTACATTCCAGCATCTGAGGAGGGCTACAGAGATGCTGGAGAGGGACTCTTCATTAGTGACTGTAATGATAGGACAAGAGGTGATGGGTTCAAACTGAAACAGGGGAAGTTCAGGTGAGATACAGGAAGAAGTTCTTTACTGTGAAGGTGGTGAGTCACTGGCACAGGTTGCCCAAAGTAAATGCTCCATCACTGGCAGTGTTCCAGGCCAGGCTGGACAGAGCCTTGGGTGACACAGTCCAATGTGAGGTGTTCCTGTCCATGGAAAGGGGTTGGAACTGGATGATCTTAAGGTCCTTTCCAATCCAAACCATTCTTCGATTCTATGAATAAAAGAACATCCTTACTTCTTTCCACTCAGGACATGGTGGTATGAGTGCTTAAGACCATGGTTCATGTGGCAAGAATTTTAAGTGGTCAGAAGACACAATGTCTTAATTGCTTGGTGTGAGTTTGGCAGCTGAGACTGCTACATATAAAACCTCAGCGGTCATCAGCAAAACTCAATATCCATCACCTCAAAGCTCTTGAAAATTAAAGGTCCAATCAATTTCTATGGATACAGAAATTATATATATGAATATACATATATATAAATTATATATATGAATAGCCAGGACAATTCATCTAATATAAGATCCAGGAAAGGGTAGGACCCCAAAGTGACTCTGGTAACCACCAAAATCTGCATTTTCCTCAAGTTTGTCTTTTTCCCCTTGTCTTATTTCGCTATGAGGAAAGGTGTCTATGTGCAACGTTCCTTCTCTTCATCTCTGATTTCAGATCTTCAGGAGAAAAATCTCTTAGATTTAGCCTGATGTGTTTGGTCATTGCACAGATTATCTATTGAAGTGGTATCTGGCCAGTAAAGGAGAAGAATTCTCACCATTAAGATGTTTCCTTGTAGGAGGAAGAGGTAACTGTCAGCTTGCAGGTCTCTTGTGAGATCTTTAGAAACTTGTCTTAGAAATCCAATGTAGCTGTCATTGTAACTAGCATATTCCAATAGTCCTATGCACAGATACCAGTTAGATTCAAGAGGCAGAACAGCTATATCAGACACATAACAAGGTATCTTGTCAGGCATTTCCTAATAGCCTAGTAGACTGGGCACAATTAACTGCACTGATCTTCCCACCCTGCCTCCAGTGGGCATCTACACATTGATTTGTGCTACAGAATACAATTTGCTGTAAGGCAAACCAAAAAGTTCACTGTTTAAGGCACAACTCAGTTGACTTCAGAAGTCCAAAACCTAGGTGATTAACCAAAGAAATTGTCCTCGGGAGGGCAAGCCACTGAATCCTGAAGTCGATCTTTAAAATGAGGGAGGATGATCCACCTTCTAAAGTCACTGATTTTTCTCCAGTGGTGATGAAGCACAGCTTGACAGCTGGTTTAGCATGGGTTCAGGGTGAGACACATACAGGCAACCTAGACATCCCCAGATGTCTTTACAGTCAGGAAGAAGAAGCATGTTTTTTAAGGCGGCCATTCACCTGATAAACTTCAGGTGTCTGCTGTAGGATGAGACAGATTAGTAGAGCTTTATAACAGGAAAATTAGAAGTAGCTCGAAAGATGTAGGAATGGAAAAGTCTGTGATTGAAAGTACCAGAGCAAACATTAGAGGAACAATAAGAGAAATGGCACACATTGATAACCAAGGGAACAATGGAAAACAGCTAAAGTGATAAAGACCAAAAAAGACTGTCTGAATGTTTTGTAGAGGAACATGAGACATAGCAAGGACTTGAGATAGTGCTTCTTGTCCTATCCCACGCAAGTCATCCTGGCCATAAAACTTGATGCATGCATATCAGTGATTATGGCATTATGGTTATATGGATTCTGATATGTGGGTGTGCAAGTGCAAGCAAAATCTATGAGACAGTGATTATGAGTGAGAATGCGTCACTGAGATCAATCTTGTCTAAAAGAAACACCACTTTCATGTTTTGTTGAACTGATTTCCTACAAATCATGCTGTGAATGTGCCTGTTTCTGTCCCCTGATTACAAAACAAGAATAGGTACCAGTTTCAGATAGAGGCACTTGCCTGGGTATGTCTGCTTTTGGCTTAGGATTAAAAATAAGCTTAGTTGAACCCCACCTTTGTCTGACTATATGATGGGAGAAATACTATTTTCTTTTCTCCTGTTCTCAGGATTAAAGGCACTGATATGATGATGTGCTCCAGTACTTTGTTATTTGTATTTGAAATAAAAGAGTAAATCTCTTTCCTTACAGCTATCAATGGTCTTTGAAAACATCACCCATTCTGATAAAGAGGGGCTATTAATACCCACGTACAGAATGAACGAGGAGCAAGATTTACAAAGAGAATGACTTTCTTTAGATTATTTCATACGTACTGCAGTTATAAGGAGCGTGTAAGGAAATATATCTATGTATATATATTGTAATTATCAGGCTTGTGTGATATCAATTTGAAAAACTATGTACGATGCACTTACATTTGACTTGGAATAGCCTCTTTTTTCTTGACACATTTGCAGTACCTCAAACCTTCCCTTTCCACTATAATTACTGTGAAAGAACATACTGGTTTAACTTCTTATTCAAGGTCATTTTCCTTTTTGCATTAATACCAGCATGTAATAGAAACATCCAAGTACTGCATGTGAGACCAGGAGGACAAAGGCACACCGATTTAAAAAGCCTCTACAGAAAGCCAGCCCTCTGCCTTTTAAAGGGGAGAAAATCAACACCTGAATTTACAGTTCTCAGAAGCACAGCACGGATGGTACAGAATGCCATGAAAGCAGAGATTTATATAAATCTGATCAACCGAATGACATTTGCAAGAGCACTGCCTTCAGGGGAGTTCTGAGTTGTTAGAGCCTGTTGTAGCCTTTAATGAAATATGGTTCCTTATAATTTAATCTGATGCACCTGAGAATTAAAAGTGTGAGCACTTTTGGGGGTGGTTGTTGCTAGCAGAAGTAGCTCTGCTTTCGCTGCCCTGAAGATACAGATGAAGTATGCACTGATTTCAGAACTTAGCCCAGATTTACATTGGAGAAAGTTGGAGCCACATTTGTTACAGTGAAACAGGAGCTTAAACCACCTCCTCTACCTTTATGGGTTCAAACTGAAACAGTGGAAGATCAGGTTAGATATAAGTAAGAAGTTCTTTACTGTGACGGTGGTGAGGCACTGGAAAAGGCTGTGAATGCTCCACCCTTGGCAGTGTTCAAGGCCAGGCTGGACAGAGCCTTGGGTGACATGGTCTTGTGTGAGGCATCCCTGCCCACGGCAGGAAGTTGTAACTGGATGATCTTAAAGTCCTTTCCAAACCAAACCATTCTATGATTCCATTCTTCAGTCACCCTTTCCTCCAAAATTCCACTACAAATGAGGAAAAAAGGCTCAAAACAAAGCAAATGAACAAAGGGCCCTTGTTACCTGGATTGATTCCAGACTGAAACTGGGAAGAAATGAGACCAAAATTCACCTTTGTTCAGCTCTAAATATATCTATAGGAACCATCTGTATTTTGGCTTGCCATTAGATCTGGAAATACATCTTCAAATAAAGAGAAGGAAATCTCTTCAAAGCTTGTCTTTTCTGGACCATTCTTAGTAGGGAGGTGAGCTCAGCTGGAAATAGTCAGACTTTGGGGTTTAGATATGACTATAAAGGCAAATAAGCACAAGGAGATTAAATATGGAATTTGTGTGGGGAAAGAAAGGAGCTGCAGGATAAAAGAGAAAGGAACAATTGTTGTAATCCTATTAAAAGCCTAATTAATGCAATTAAAGGAACTTATATTTCAATTAGGATATGATTCAAGCTGCTTTGCTCAAAGGCGCTTCTCCCCGCGGTATCACCCTGTAGCATACTAGATATGACATTGAGTTTTGCACTGGTAGCACAATCTTTCTGTGCTATTTAATCCAGCAGGAATTAAGGTGCTTTCTTGATTTTCATAATTTAGGCCTTAGAGATTTTGAAATGCAAAATAAGGGCATATGTGGGATATGTCACAAGGTCAGAGTTCTTCATTTATGGGTGAAAACCCCCCAAAGCAACTGTTTTCTTCTGTTTGGAGGCTACAAAGCAAGCAGACAAATCATTTTCAGGGAATGCTAAAGGGGGTTGCATTTGATCTGCCCAAAAGCACTGAAATTCTTATGTTTTCCTGTTTGTGAAGGGTTGTGTGCCCCTTCCAGAAAGAGAAAGGAAGATTTGCTGAGGCTGAACACCAGCCTTCATAAGCCAAATTCATGCCAGTAAATCATGGAGTAAATCAACATAGGAAGGACAGGGAGTTGTTGGAGCAAGTCCAGAGGAGGCCATGAGGACGAGCAGGGACTGGAGCACCTCCTGTATAGAGACAGGCTGAGAACATTGAGGCTGTTCAGCCTGGAGAAGAGAAGGCTGCATGGAGACCTCAGAGCAGCTTCCAATGTCTGAAGCCAGCTACGGGGATGCTGGAGAGGGACTTTTCATCAGGGACTGTAGGACAAGGGGTGATGGGTTCAAACTGAAACAGAGGAAGTTCAGGTTGGATATAAGGAAGAAGTTGTTTACTGTGAAGGTGCTGAGGCGCTGGCACAGGGTGCCCAGAGAAGCTGTGGCTGCCCCATCCCTGGCAGTGTTCAAGGCCAGGCTGGACAGAGACTCGGGTGACATGGTTTAGTGTGAGGTGTCCCTGCCCATGGCAGGGGGGTTAGAATTGTTTGATCTTAAGGTCCTTTTGAACCCAAACCATTCTATGATTCTATGGCTGTGACAAGATTGGTGCTGGTGGGCTGAAGGGGCAGCAAGCACCTGGCTTAGAAAAGAGGCAGCTGCCTTTTTTGCTCAGTGAAACATTGGTGCCAGGAGAAAATGTAGATTATTTCACTGCATTATTTGCAAAGGTCATTTGCTGAAATTTGGACTATGTAAACATGAGGCAACTGTGCAAGGAGAAGGAGTTATTCAGCCTGGATTCATCCTTTGTTCACTAAGACCCAGAAAACATTCCACATCTAAAGAAAACACCTTCTCCACTCCTAACTTGGTTTGGCATTCTGGACACTGTTTGGCAAAGGCTGTCCTTAATTTTTTATGACTGGAAGCTCCTGAGTTGCACTTTCCTGTCAAATTAAAAATGGGATTTCAAAGGCAAAACGTGTTGACTTTCACCTCACCACTCCCGAACTCTTTCAGAATATGGGATAAACATCAGTAGAACTTCACTAAAGAAAGAGCAGGAAATGTTGATTGTGATGGCAAGAGGAAAAAGGCACATTTTGCTACTGATTCATCATGTCCATTCTGCAGTCTGAGGTAGATTTGAGAGGAACAGCATGAGAGGAAGGTGGATTTTCACCTGAAAAGCAATTTTCTGTTTGACTGTGAAGAAAAAATGGAAAAAGAGAAAGACAGGAAGAGAAGAAGAGAGTGGGAAAGAAGGGATGGGGAAGAGAGAGAAAGAAAGAAGGGGAGAAAGGATAAAAGGAAGGAAGGAAGGACTTAGGAATGAAAAAATATAAGTAAGCCACTGCTATGCTCTGATAGAGAATGCTCTGGAGGAGAAAAAGCTAAAATAAAACAGGAGTGAGCTTTAGTAGAAGATTGGCTTGTTGTCAAGAGCAGCATCTGCTGCTGTGCAAGCAGAACAGGAATTACAAGGGTACCTCATATTTGGTGCTTCTGGGTACCGGACACTCACCAGCTGAGGTCATGAACACATCTTCCCTGCAGGGCATGCTCTAGTCATGGAAGTGTCCATGTGAACCTCACTAGATTTTCATGCACTTGTCCAGAAAAGGCAATTTCATAAAGGAATTGAATATATTTGTTCATTTTAGGCAACTTAAAAGTGTTGACAGCTGAGAAAAGGCAGAATTCTGTTTAAATAGAGTTACTAGTTACAACCTGGAGATGATAGGGATGGCTGAGCATTTCAGAAAACACCTCTTGACATACAACAATAATGGCAATGCAAGAAATACAACATAGAATAGGGCTGGAAAGGACATTCTGATCCAATGTTCGTGTGGTGCAGTAGATTTTGGATTTGGGGAAGATTCTCCACCACACTGCTTCAATCTGCTCATGTCTGTGCATCAATAACCAAACCTGTTTCACACAGTGCATATGGTGGGACAGAGTCCCATGCCACAACGCTGTTCTTCCTGCATCTGATGCCTTCATACTAAACTGGCATGACGGACTTACTTCTTTTTGAAGAACGAAAAGTCACAGATTGACTTGATTTGTATGTAGAGAAATAAGTCTGGAGGGGAGCCCACAGATGCAAAAAGGTTTGATGAACAAGGTCTACTACGGATGGCAGCCTTAGGAAGAAAATATGGCCTAGGGATACAGGCTAATTGCCTATAAATAAATGAAACCTGCTATTAACTACTTACCTAACTAACTGCATTTGGTTTTGAAGTTAGTGAAGTCAACCCAAGTAATATTACATGAACACCATGGCAGGGAATATTTAATGCTGCACAAAAAGACATTCTCTGAAAGCTATTCAAGCAATTGATTAAGGTCCTGTCCAACCCTAATTATTCTATGATTCTATGATCAGGCTGCTAGAGAGGGATGAAGGATCATTTTCACAGGGAGTACATAAAATTCTCATCTTTTTCTCTGAAACATGGAGAAAATCAAATCAAACCGGCTAAAATGAAAAGAGAATGATACCAGCTAATACACTTGGGTACTGCTGAACCATTCCCAGCTTGAGGTGACCTAGGGCATTCGCAGATGTTGGTGGGATGGGAAACTGGCTTTGCAACACGGTCCTCGTCTGTTGGCTGCAGAACAAACAGAGCATACACGTGTATTTATGAGATGTGACTCATGCTTTTACCTTTCTCAAATCCAAAGTGTATTAGGTGGCCCAATGCTTTAGTCCTAAGTTTTAGATATGTTAAGAAATCTATATATTATGGGGATGGCTTCTGAATGCATGCAGACCACAAATCCAATCTAAAAAATGACTGATTAAGCCATTATTTGCTTTGTTTTCACAGTCTCTCTCAGGAAGTTCAAAATTCAACGTTTTCAGTGACTGAAAGGAAACTAAGAAAACTGCAATTACAAAGAATTTGGGTTTTGGCTAATAGTGTTGTGTCTTGTCCTCCTGACAATGGACACATCTTGGTCACAGCAATGGACAATCCATGGCAAGATAGGAGTGGATTGAACTTCCCACCGCTTGCTGCCTTTACCAGGTTGACATCTGATGGTGCTTTCAAGTACTAGTGCGCTGGTACATTTTGTTAGCAAAGTGTCAAGGCACAGCCAGCCCAACTGCTGCAGGGCACAACTTAACCGAAAGCAAACTTATTTATGGTGTTAGCAGACAGTGAAGCTGCAGCGAGCACCATGCACAAAGGTGCATGCTATGGGTGCTTGTGCTGAAGGAATTCTACACTGTGGTGTTGTCTGTTGTGTAGTTACAGTTGTAGTTACCCCGATTTTGCTACTGTACAGCTACTCAGGTTGTTTCCTGATCTACCGCTGACATATCCCTCCCCAGCTTTCACCTTGCTACTGCTAGGTTCAACCATGTAAGAGGCTGGCGATGTCAAGGAAGCTGTGGCTACCTCGGCTCCCAGTGGGATGAATCCAGACTCAGTCAGAATTGATGCTTCACAGGTTTTCTCATTCCTCCTCTCCTTCCATGTCGACATAAGAGAGGAAGTGATGTGATTGCAGCATATATTCGAAAAGCCTTATCTACAATGTCCAGATGACAATGAGTGCATTAAAGGAAATAAGCAACCCAAAGGGAAAGGTGACTGACTATATTATAACAGTAGGTAGGAAGACAGAGGATCAGAGCATTGAGTCAAAAATATGTCTTCCCTTCCTTAAGGAGTGAAGTCCTTCATTTACAGCTCTCCCAAGGCAGATTTGAAATGCTTCCTTTTTTTCCATCTGGAATTATTATAAGGAAAGGCTGATGCCTCCTTACCACACCTTTAGGCATTGGAAATGTATTTAGAAGACAGACCAGGAAAACCCCAGTCATGAGGCAAAGTTTTGCTCTACTTGTTTCTCATTGAAAACCCATCTGTGGATGGCTACACAGTGGCCAACATTTTATCATCTTTTGCAAACAAAGCATGTACACCCAAATTTTATGATGTGTTTGAGAATAGCCATTCAACAACCTCTTTCTATTGTTCAATCCTAATGAGCTTTGGATGCTAAAACGCAAGGGAGGCTGGAGTAAAGCAATAAAGCAGTACTCACGCTGAATGTCACTGAAAGCAACACTGCTGAAGAGGACTGGGGATGCATGTTGCAGTAGTCTAATTCACGGGTGTAGATGGCAATGGTTATTGATGCAGCATACTGCTGTACAACAGAGAATCTGAAATAAGGCATTTCACTACAGCTTTGTTCTGCAAGGCAACAGTCTAGGGGATGAAAAAGCAGAAAGCATCCTTCAGCTGGTCCAGAAGCAGCACTGTCAGTGTGGGACATATTCTGATGTCTTTAAACCAGATTATTTCTGGCCTAATTCCAGGATAATTCTCCAGATTCATGATTACAATAACACCAAGAATCTGACTTTTCACTGCACACTGGAAAGTACCCCATGTAATTAAAGAGAAACATAAATTAAACCAAATGGAGGCCCTAATCTGCTAAACTTTGCCCCTCACCTTACTCCGCTGCTTTATATTGCTCTGTGGTTTCATTTCTACTGCACAATCTGCTGCCCAGTCTTGGGCATGCCACTCTCATTTCCAAATCCTTGGACTTTCAGCTCTTATTTTGTTGCATGCTGCTGATCCTCTGCTATGTTTAAACCTTCTCTAAGTGCAATACCCAGGATTTCATGTCCTCCCTGCCAACACAATTTGGCGTTATGCAAGCAGTACCTATATTGAGCATTCTTTTCCTCTCTAAAATGAATTTCGAGGTAGATAAAGAAATATGTCATCCCTTCCATCCTCTGTCCTCCAGCATATCTATTCCTAAAACTTGTGAATTCTAGTTGCCATTTATATAGGCTTACAAGAAATTAATAAGCATCACCTTTATGATCATAGTGGAAAAGATCTGTTCCTGTGCATTATTAGTCTCTATATCAGAACCTAAGGGTCCAGGTACTGCTTAGGTCACCTTTTCATGTTGATTCTATCATCTCTTTTAGCACTGAAAAAAACCCCCTACCTTATCAAATTAAGAGTTCTTTTAAGGCCATGAAATAATAAGACAAGTAGTAAACCAACTACGCAATACCCTTACGGACAACACTGCCACCAATTCAGAATCTATGGGTTAAAAATCATAGAATCACAGAATGGTTTGGGTTGGAAAGGACCTTAAGATCATCCAGTTCCAACCTCCCGCTGTGGGCAGGGGCACCTCACACTAGATTATGCCACCCAAGGCTCTGTCCAACCTGGCCCTGAACACTGCCAGGAGTGGAGCATTCACCACTTCTCTGGGCAACCCATTCCAGTGCCTCACCACCCTTACATTAAAGAATAAGCAACTTAATGCAAACCACTATTCATTTCCATCTTTATCAGAAACAATAGATATTATAGGGAAACAATAGATATTATAGGAAACAATAGGAGAGCACAATGCCAACCCAGCTCCCACATACCTCACCTTCAATGACTGTGTGGCTCAGCTATGTCATACAAAGGACTAGTGAGGACACACACTATCATATTGACTCCTCTTTTATGGAGAATAAATGGTGATTGCAAGCCAAGCTCAGGACATTGAAAGCCAGGCAGAAAGTATTCGGATAAAGTGAAGTGATTTATGCAGTTGTACCCAACAGCCACTCTAACTGAAGTTGACATCAGATGCTGAGTGTCATCACCTCTGTCAAATGAAATCGGTGATTTTGGTCCCTAAAGAAGGTGCCTAACAGGAACACACTTCTTTTCTGAAGGGAGGATGCGAATGAAAATCAAAGAATGATTCATGGCTGCAACATTTTCTGATTAGATAATGATGGTTTGTGATACAATAGGAACGTGTCCTGTTTACACTGCACCTTGCAGCATGATCTGACAGGCAACCGCAAAAGCAATTATACAAATAGCATTCCTGAAATATGTTCCACTAGATACCATTACAGATATCCAGTGCTGGAGAGTCTAAAATCTCCACAGAAACTGTTTCAGTCTCCTTATCATTAGACAGCTTTTCTTAATAACTACCCTGATTCTTTCTTGCTGTGGCCCAAGTCCATTACTTCTTGCTCTTCTCATCTGTAATAAACAAAAGAGCAATGATGATTCCTTTCTTCTCTGCAGCAGACTTTTCAGTACCAGAAGACTGTTATCTTCATCTGCATCTCTTATTCTGCAGCTTAACCATCTCTTTTTGTAAGCTCCCCTGTGCAGTAAAGCTTGCAAGCTCTCAGACCACTCCTGCTGCTTTCCTGTAACCTCTCAGTAACTGGCCCTTGTGTCAAAATGAGTGCCCAACACCATACAGCAGATTAAACTGTCCTGGACGAATGTGATGATAACCCACACTAAAGACACATTAAAGAATGGTTTTTAAGGAATTTAAAGTATCTGGTCTCAACCCAGCCACCACCCATCACTGGAGTAAGAACTCCGATTCAATCATGTGGCAGGATAAACTGCCCTGCACTGGGATCTGCCCAAGTGTGGCCCATAATCTAGCTACCTGAACACAAGCATCTGCATAAGCAATGAACTGCAGTATCTGACATAGCCTCACAGACATGAGCAGCTCTTGAGACACCCCACTTACAGCACTGTGTGCAGTTCTGGTGTCCTCAATATAAGGACATGGAGCTGTTGGAGCAAGACAGAGGAGGCCACGAGGATGATCAGGGGCTTAAGCACCTCCTGTATAGAGTACAGGCTGAGAATGCTGGGGCTGTTCAGCCTGGGGAAGAGAAGCTGCGTGGAGACCTCAGAGCAGCTTCCAGGGTCTGTGGAAGCAGTAAATGCTCCATCCCTGTCAGTGTTCAAGGCCAGGCTGGACAGAGCCTTGGGCGACATGGTTTAGTGTAAGGTGCCCCTGCCTGTGGCAGGGAGTTGGAACTGGATCGATCACCTTAGGCTCCTTTCCAGTCCAAAGCTTTCTATATTTCTATTTGGAACAAGAAGCGAGCAGAGGTGTGTTTTTTTATGTCCATGGCGGCACATCCATCAATATTACTGAATCAGAGATGGAAGAAAAGAGAGACCCGAGTCTTTGAACCTGAAATTAGAGTAACTACAAGGAACTTTATGGTCATACACTTCTGCCTACTTGAAGATTTCTTAAATCCTTCTGTGAAGCATTGGTATTCAGACTTATGCTGCTGAACTTCAGATGTCTAATTTAGGACCCCAGAATAGGAAGCCAGATGTCCAATGCTTCCTCCAAAAACATAAGGGAAACAGGGACCTCTAGACAATGGTTAAGCCCACATAATATCAAGATGACAAAATGCCTTGGAAACACGGGGTTTAAAAATAAAGGCAGGAGGGTCTCATTTCATCTGTGATTTCTGAGTCTTGGGACACATACACTGAGTAAAAAAGAAGGAGGAAGACAGCAAGGTATATTCAGTTACATGAATACATGGCATTCATATTCCTTTAAGGTCAAAGAAATTAGAACTTGAAGTAAAATGTGATTGTGGCATTTTTTATTGTATTGTGGTAGCTGAAATCAGTTGTCACTACATTCTTATACTCCGACATATTAAATAATATACCCTTTATCTTTCAAAGACACCACTGGGAAGACAAACAGGGAAAGCTTGGAGGCTATGAGCAGCATTAAAAGGTTTCCCTGCTTAGGAAAAAAACAACTTACCTGCATGTTCATGGATTTTCCCCAGTACTACTAAATCAGCACATCTGACCTCTATAGTGGATAGAGCTCTATTCTAGTTCCATTCATGGCAACAAGAAGTGTGCCTTTGACATCTGTGAAAGCCTGAAATTACAGATGATTTCCTTTTCTTTAAACTCTTATGGAAGAAAGTTTCAGGAAAAGAATAATACCCACTGGGACAGGCTCTAAAGAGGAGAGATAAATACAAGCAGAGTTTAGTTTGGTTTTGATATGTTTCAGATCTATGTAAGAAAAATGTCTTTGCCAGTAAAAAGGCATAATGCAAGAATTGTTTCTCATAAATGGGGAGCACTGTTGTCTGTAAAAAAAGAGCAATATATTGTTGCTCACAGGAGAAAGAAAAAAGCAAGCTATGAAGAATATACACAAGATGAACCCACTAAAATGGAGCTACTGCAGCATTTATTGTGACACAATGTCATGGTTTAAGCCCAGCCGTAACTCAGAACCACACAGCCGCTCTCTCACTCCCCCACTTCTTCCCCCCTGCTCCTGGAAAGATGGGGAGGGGATTCGAAAGAATGCAATTCCCACAGGTTATGATAAGAACAGTCCAGTAACTAAGGTATAACACAAACCACTGCTGCTACCACCAATGATAATGATGAGGGAAACAACAAGGGAAAGAATACAACTGCTCACCACCCACCGACCCATACCCAGCCCGACCCAGCAGTGATTTAAACCTTCCAGGTAACTGCCCCCAGTTTTATATAGTGGGCAGGATGTTCTGTGGTATGGAATACCTCTTTGGTCAGTTTGGGTCAGCTGTCCTTTCTCTGCTTCCTCCCGACTTCCACTCCTCCCTGGCAGAACATGAGACTCAGAAAGTCTTTGGTCAGACTGAACATTACAGAGCAGCAACTGAAACCATCGGTGCTATCAGTGCTGTTCCCAGGCTGAAAGTTGAAAACACAGCACTGCACCAGCTACTGAGAAGGAGAAAAATGACTGCTACTGCTGAACCCAGGACACACAAAAAACATCACTGAGTTTTGACTCACTGTATAAATTGTTTTAATTGTGAAATTGCGCTTTGTGAGGAGGACCTGGTTCCTTCACATGTTCTCTAGTCTTCTAAGATCATTCCACTGAAGACCTTAATTCCAGTCTGTTCCACAGCTTCCCCAGCACCTATCCAGGACAGCAGTAGTGCAGCCTTCCATTAAAACTGTCTCCCCACACAAGGGCCAGGAACCCACCAGCCTCCTCAATGGCTGCTCAATGGACATGGTATTATTGCTGGCCTCCTCTGTTTCCACTTCAGGATGAGTCCTTCAGGATGAGCTTCTATTGGATGAAGGAGAGCTCTGATTGGTACCAGGAGAACGTGACAGTGCTCAACTGGAGGTGGCCATCAAGCACTTGCTTTTCAAACTTGGAGACGTCATATGTAAGGTGTTGGGCAATTTGGCATGACGACCTCTCAAAGACTGAGTAGGAAGAGAGGACCTACAGAGCAGACAAAGACAAGTGTCTTCACTTCAAATTAACCCCCAACCAAGTTTACTCTTTCAGCTGTTCAGGGAAGCACTGATGACTGGATATGAGGAAGAAATTCTTTACTGTGATGGTTGTGAGGCACTGGAATGGGTTGCCCAGGGAAGTCGTGAATGCTCCATCACTGGCGGTGTTCAAGGCCGGGTTGGAGAGAGCCCTGGGTGGCATGGTTTAGTGTGAGGTGTCCCTGCCAATGGCAGGGGGTTTGAACTGGATGATCTTAAGGTTCTTTCCAATCCTGACTGTTCTATGATTCTATGTTGTTGTGGATCAGGTACAGATGCTGAAAACACATTATCCAAGGGCTACATCCATTCAATTTGTGCCTTCTGATTTGAAAAGCCAGTGAGGCTGCACTTAGTCACCATATTCCATGTGAGGAAAAGAGGAGAAAGCTTATCACTCCCAAAGTATGGCAGGTATGCACACATGCATCAGCCCAGTAGGGAATACAGGAACAACTGAATACTGGCAAAGACAGGATTGAGCTGACCACCCTGAACCCTTAACATTGTGTGATGTGGAACAAACTAGAGACATCAGAGCTTGCCATGTAAGAACAAGCTATGGACTAGCAGCAGCATTTCTTTTCCTAGGAGACTTCTAAATAAGGACAATCCTCATGCGAGAGAAATGTAAAGAATGTTTCTCTGAAGACCAGGAAGTCAAATCTTTCTCATCACCTTTGTCTAAGGACACCCTTTACCGTCACAAAGATACGCAATTACTTCTTCAAAGCAAAATGAAATCCCTTTTTGTCCCACTCTCCACTTTTAATTTTTCATTTCCAAATGTGTTCAAGAGCTTTGCATGTCACTGAACTCAGATTCAGTGGGACTATAACTCACTCTTTTCTCCTCCTGAACATAAGCTGAACTTAACAATTTCTGTTCTCCACTTCTGATAGTGCCAGGCTGTGACCTGACAGCTGTACTACAAATGTGCCCTATCAGGCCTGTGACTCCTTTCAGGAGTACGGAGAAATCCATTGATTCAAGTTCTTCTGTGTTTTGTCAAAGCAGAGATAAAATCAACTTCATTTTCTGTAACTTCCTTCTCCTTCCACGCAATTTTCCCTTCATGATCAATACAGTTATTAAAACACGATAGGGGAGAATGCATTTACTTTCTCAGCTACTTCTGAGATCTGAGATTCCCCACGATCTCTGTATCATTTAAACACACCTGACAGAGGTCACTTGTGATTTTGGGAGGAACAACAGACTTCCACAGTGGAAACTAGAAACACGGCAGGATTCTCTACTTGGCAAAGGAGGATACTAAGTATTTACTTTTAGGAAGAGAAATCAAACCCGCTCTGCCTAGCAGTTAAGTGCTTTTTTGAAGGTACTTGTCTATCACAATGAAGTCAAGATGTTCACCTCAAAGGCATTATTCATCACATCCTAAGGTATGCAAGAGAAGCAGGATGAACTGTCTCCCAGAGGTAAAGCAAAGGTTTAGCTTGTCTTGGACTAGCTGCCTGAATTTTTAGTACCAAGGCAGATGAAATGACTCTATGCTAATTACAGGTCCGTACACTATGCCTGTGAAAAAGATGGGCTGATAAACTGATGCCATGAGAATCAAGTAAAAGATTAAGGCACAGAAATCAGAATATAAATCCTCATACTAGAACTCAAATATTAGTTTCCATGTGGTTTTGAAAAGCGATGTGGCATCTTTACTGAGGCTAATTATCAAAATCTGATGGAATGCCATAGGAATGGGGGTACTGTTTGGACAATGCCCACAAACCAGAAAGGTGTCACTCAGGAAGTGAACAGAAAACCACTGCTGCCTGCATGTGAAGGCTTTCAGCAGAGGTTTCCATTATGAACACTGACCAAGCTCAACTATTCTGCTACTTGATGAGATCTGACAAGCTCACAGCCCAGTGTAATACTGCTTTAGGCTACACAGCTGGGACTCAGACCAGGATGCTCAGTTTCTGCTCCTGGTTTTCCTCAGATCCAGGTTAGATATACATCTCCAGTGCTAATATTCCTAACAACTGGCATTCCTATCCCATTAAGAGGCAATTTTAATACCATTTCTTAGAGCTTTGACCTTTGGGCAATGCAATTGGTTATATGTGTTGCCACTGGGCATACGAATGACTCTAAGCGTGGTTTTCCACTCAGTAACCAAGGATTTCCATTCATTCCTCTGCTAAAATGAGGCCATTAAGAGAAATTTAACTCACTAGTTTATGCCATTGTCAGTAAGGGAAAATTGCTTTTTAATCTCTGACCCTTCAAAGTGAAATTGCACCCTGGAAAGAGATTCTGTTAAGCAAATGAAAGAGAAAAAAAAAACCAAAAAACAAAAGACAGAACACGATTTCCTTCTGCCATCTCTGAATTGTCACTGATGAGTCTTGTTCAGCTTCCATGTACAAAATCCTTGCCTTTGGAATACTGAATCCAGACCACCACAAAGAAAGTAATCTACATATTCCTAAATCCTGACTTCATACACTCTCAGTGCTGCACACCACCAAGGCAAACAGTGAAGACTACAGGCATAGACAACAGCCTACCCATTCACTTTCTCGCCAGCCATAGCAGCTTCATCAGCAATGCCCCACCACTAAATATGCTCCCAACCTTGCCATCATATCCCTCCCTTCTTCTCCACGCTTGCCCTTACCATTGCCCTCTTGAATAAGTGAGCTCACAATAGACAATTTTAACTTCTTTTTTTCCTCCCAAAAGCCTCCTGGGAATGGTTTATAACAAAGAAAAGAAAGAATAAGCTACCACTCACATGAGTCAACTCTCTCTTCTTGAAGAGATGTTCAGTTGCGATTACAAATAGCCTGAATGATTTTACCTTCACATGCAAGAGCACCCAACTGCATGACAACCAAAAGCTCTAAACAAAGCCTTTTCCCAATAAATATTTGATCACAGAGATCCATTATTTACAGAAAAAGAAGATAGGTTTAAATAAATGTTATGGCTCAGACCTCAGCGAGGTTAAGTTGCTGCGCTCATGCAGCTCATTTATCACTTGGACTGTCGCTGACTTGAACACCATTTCCTATTGTAAGCAGCTGTTTTGTAAAAGGGCTTCATTAACATACAGTTAAAAAAACATGCTCAAGCAGAATTTGCTTCAAAATAAAACACTCTTAAATCTGAAAACTCACCCTGCCTTTCATAGGGAGTGAGTGGAACAAGGAGAAAAGGAAGCAACAACCTACTATCCCAACCACCTACTGCTGCTGCCTATTTGCAGAGGGAGAATAAAGAGTGAAACTAGTTGTTCAAAGCACTGCCCTGGACAGCCTTGCTTACTGGCCACATGTCGCGGTTTAAGCTGTAAAACAAGCAGTTTTGTTCACTCACTTCCCCCTCCTTCTTCC
>JAOEHY010011556.1:0-65258 GCA_025447955.1 Psilopsiagon aurifrons
CAGTGCCTCACCACCCTTACAGAAAAGAATTTCTTCCTCATATCCAATCTAAACTTCCCCTGTTTAAGTTTGAACCCTTTACTCCTTGTCCTGTCACTACAGTCCCTAATGAAGAGTCCCTCCCCAGCATCCCTATAGGCCACCTTCAGATATTGGAAGGCTGCTCTGAGGTCTCCAAGCAGCCTTCTCTTCTCCAGGCTGAAAAGCCCCAAATTTCTCATCCTGTCTTTGTACGGGATGTGCTCCAGCCCTCTGATCATGAATGCTCCATCGCTGTTGGTTGGACATAGCCTTGGGTGATATGGTTTAGTGGGAGGTGTTGCTGCCCATGGCAGGGGGGTTGGAACTAGATGGTCTTTAGGTCCTTTCCGACCTTAACTATACTATGATTCTATGATTCTATACTATTACTGTGTTAATTATAGTTGCACTGTCATCACTGTATTCTACATCCATCTGCCATTTCTGGCCTCTTTTTCATCAATATGTGCTTTCCGGGGAGTTTTGTCTTAGAGATGACAGGGTCAACCCAGAAAAGGGGTATGATAACGATATTGCTGCAGCTCTTGAGAGATTTTTTCTCCTTTTGTTTTGTTAAATCCTACTACAAGCTTCAAGCCCTTGTCATCCTCAGCATAGACACCCATACTTCAACATCCCTCTTCTCATCTGCTAAAGGGCTGTAGCATAAGGAAGGTCTACTGTGGTAATGTGAGCAAACTGAAGTTATATCTGTCTCTTTCATACTGATGGTAGGTAGCCAGTCCCAGGCAGCCTTCCAGTCATATTCTACTCAAAGCAAAACACTGAAGAGGAAATGAGGTTAAATTAATATGGAGTCCAATTTATCAGAATTCTCACACCTTGGGATGTCCCCACTCTGCTTTTGGTGGTTGCATGTCCTCTCTCTGGGAAAATCTCTGGAACTCTCTGTCCCCAGGTCATTCTCCACTGCTTGCTGCCCTGTAGAGCTGGAGATAACCAGCATCTTCTCAGATGGAGCCAGAAATGAAGCTGTGGAGAATAGTAGTTAGGCTGTAGCTGGGGAAGAACTCACTGAGAAATAGCACATCTAAAGCTGTAAAAAAACATGGTGATGTTTCCCTCCAAAAGCCCCTACGGGACATGAGGAGCTATAGACCAGACCTGTGTAAGTACAAACCACTGCAACCTGCTTGAAGCTAATCACGTGCAGTGTTAATGAAACAGTTCTCATTTATAAATCATTCTGGGGCAACTTCCCCTTGGTCAAACATGGTATTTTACCAGCTGGACAAGTCCCAGGGGTGGCTTGCAGCTACAGGAAGTACAGCAAGTGGCTTGGATGTGTTAGTTTTCTTCATAGCATTACAATTTTCTTTTCTTTACAGCAAAGCCCAGTAAGATATTGAGTGCTTTCTTGACCACAATTGACTTACAGTCATCTTGGATTGGCAGAAAAACCATAATGAGATCTAGCAGTTGGATGTAAATTTAACAAAAATTTCATCTAGAAATCTATTTCAGATTAGTATTTTTTTAAACAATGGAAGGTGATTAATCATTATAACAAATTCCCTGGGCTTGTATTGGAATTCCCCAAACTCGATTTTTTTTCATCTTCTTAAATTCTTTGCCTTATTTTTGATATAATTTACCAGCTGGATGATAAAAGCTTCATTTGAATTATTTGGCTTTTATACACAGGAGTTCAGATGACAGCCTGTAGGTGCCCTTCTGATTTAAAAATTCACAATAATTCAGTAGATCTAAACCCTTGTTGACTTCAGTTTATGCCTATTTGCTTATGTTTTCACTCGCAGTATGAAATCTTTATACACTGAGTATGAAGCCTATTGTTATTTATTTATGAACACTCCATGTACATTCTAGATTAATATCTGTGGGTGAGTATAACTCTAAAGCTATTGCCAGTGTTGTCCTTGATATATTCTGTTTGGATATCTCAATGTTTTCTCAAAATGAGCATGCTAAACAGAACAAGTTAGAGCAAGTCTCTCATGTCTAATCTCTGGCTCTGGTGTTTCTAGAAAGCTGGATTGTACTAGCAATAAGAAAAAGCTTAGACATGTTGCAGTCAGAAATGAAGGGTCAGAGTCCCTCCCCAAATCTAACTCGGAAAAAGGTGACTGGTTTTACCTCCATAATATACAAGTTATTTCTCAAAGTATCGTCATCTGTAATAAGCATAATCTTTGGGGTTGTGCTTTGCATAGTTTATTTAGGTTCCTCTGAACAGGTTCATGAATTGTCCGAAGCAGGAAGGAGTTTGACACAAAGAAACCCCGAAAGCTTTGCATTGCCTTCCTCCCGTTCCAAGCACAGCTATTATCTTCACACTCTGGGACTAAAATGGGAAACAGAGCTGACAGGGACCTAAAGAAGCCATACAGTACATCTTCACTCATGGCCAGCTTTACTCTTCCTAACCTGCTCCTGACAGATACCACTATAATTTTTACCTTCTTTCTTAGTAACATCTTCCCAGAGTTGCTGGTAATAAGATATTTTTTTTCTTAATGTCTAACCTGAGTTAATTATGCTTCTAGGGAACTGCAGAAAATTCTGTTTACTTCCTTTTTGCAGCAACTTTTATGACAACACACAGTTCTTTCTCTTCTCTAAGTGAACTCAGTGCTTTCAACAGCCTTGTTTTCGCAACTTTCAGTCAGCCTTGAGGGACAGTCCTAATCTTGCTATCTGTTTCACTCCTCTTCTTTGTCACTGATGCATAAGTAAACATACACTGGTGGTCAGAGAAGGAGCGTATAGGTAGGGACCTCTCCTTTGCCAGAGATGATAAAAGAGTAGCTCTGGTGGCAGTCCAACCTTCAAAGCTCCACTACATGTCTAGTGCAAGATACTATCCAGGAACCTGGGCAAGGTATGCCTGTAAAACCCAGTGTGCCATCTACTCTCCTTGCATTCTTGGAGCCTTCTCCCAGAGAGTTGCACTTTTTTCTCTGACTGCAACATTTAGACAGGGGCTCAGCTTTCTGTGGGGAGCCGTGGCAGGGAGAGCTGAATAGGCTTTGGAAGCACCAGTGTGTGTACAACTGCTTAGAGGCTGTGAAAATGCTCTCTGAAGGACTGCCTCCTTCTGCATCTGGAAGCCAAATGAGTGGCTAGGTTTGCTGGGGCAGAGTGTCCATAGCCGGTGGAGGGCATGCTCACACATTTCCTGTGCTTTGCTGAGCCCAGGAACAAAGCAGACACTGTGGTCTCCCCATCTTGCTTCCAAGCAGCTGACACCAGCAATGATGGCATCAGCTTGGCAGAGGCTGCTCCCATAGCTGATGCTATATTGTGCTGTAAGGAACATGGGTAAGGAGGATGCTCATGGACATCACCTATGATAGACACATCTTTGCAAGGCTGGGATCTACTTGTCGTGCCCCACATCCAGAATCATTCAAGAAAGGACCAGACATGGAGAATGGAAAAAGGAATATTCTAATACCTGTCCTGCTCCCAAGAGCCATACCCACCCCTATCCTCTCTGCTCCTATTACTTTGTGTCACTGGGAGTGCCTGTTGTGCTGTTACCTCTTCTTCTCCGAGCGTCATAACTGCTCTCCTTATGGGAGCAATAACCTCCTTACAACCTTTTTCTTCCTCTTCATGGTACAGGGCACACCTATGTGCTCTCATGAGGACAGAGGTAGATGCACTTCTACACATGGCCCAGTAGAGCACTGTCATGGTTTAAGCCCAGCTGGTAACTCAGTACCACATAGCTGGTCGCACACTTATCCCCTTTCTTCCCACCCCAACTCCCAGAGGGATGGGGAGGAGAATCGAAAGAATCTAACTCCCACAGGTTGAGATAAGAACAGTCCAGTAACTAAGGTATAACACAAACCACTGCTGCTACCACCAATAATAATAATGATAAGGGAAATAATGAGGGAAGAGAATACAACCGCTCACCACCCACCGACCAATACCCAGCCAGACCTGAGCAGTGATCTAGCCCTTCAGGGTAACTGTCCCCAGTTTATATACTGTGCATGGCATGCTGGGGTTTTGAATACCTCTTCGGCTGGTTTGGGTCCTGCCTCTGCTTCCTCCCAGCTTCCCCTCCTCCCTGGCAGAGCATGAGACTCAGAAAGTCTTTGGTCAGTTTAAGCATTACTGAGCAACAACTAAAAATGTTGGCATTATCAGTGCTGTTCCCAGGCTGAAAATCAAAACCACAGCACTGCACCAGCTAATAAGAAGGAGAAAAATGACTGCTACTGCTGAACCCAGGACAAACACCCTGGTATCTTGTAGCCCTTGCCCTATCTTATTAAAGTAAATAAAATAATTAAAACAAACAATCCTCCCCGTATCATCTGCTGGAGAGAAAAAAGCTGCAGCTGAGTTCCTGTTGAGGGATTATTGAAATAAGGGAGCCTGAGAATCAATTTATTTCCTTAAAGTCAAGACCATGGTAGTTGTTAACTCAATATAAGAGTTTAAGGCATTAAATATGTCTCTCTAAGCACTTTGCAGTTCTTCATTTCCTTACCACAGGGAATCACTTTTCAGTATCAAGTCTAAATAGCCTGTCTTCTCTGGAAAAACACTCAAATGCATCTTCCCTATTTTAATAAAGTTTGGGTTAGAGGAGGGAAGTGAGCAGCTTATTAAACAATGCATGAAAATACAAAAGTTGCCACTTGAGCCTTGGGACTGACGTCACATCATAAATCCATTGACATAGCTCTACTCACCAATTGAAATGGGGCAGGCTGGGATTTTTGGGAAAGGATTTTTTCAGTAGATTAATTATTGGTTTAGATGTAGTCCACACTGTGACTATGCTTCAGGGATCTGCTCACTTGTGTTAAGAAAATACTTTGTTACTTTCAAATTCTCAAGAAGGAATCAAGAGAAGGGGAGTCCTGACTGTATTTGACTGCTTAATTAAGGGTTAGAGAATTGCAACTTTGTAATCTAGGCTCTTTTTCAAAGAGTAGGCATTTTTTGTGTATGTGTGAAATTTGTAGTGCATAGCATTCTGCCTGCAGATGTCCCTAACTAGCGCTGTTCTATTCAGTGCCTAGATTATCCAGATTGCCAGACTGAATATCAATATTGGTGCAATGAAGTCTTGAGTGTTTGGGATCTGTAGAGATTGAAGAACAAAATAAAAGACAACATAGAATGAGAGAATAGTTAGGTTTGGAAAGGACCTCAAGATCGTCTACTTCCAACCCCCCTGCCATGGGCAGGGACACCTCCCACTTAACCGTGTCACCCAAGGCTCTGTCTAACCTGGCCTTGAACACTGCCAGGGATGGAGCATTCACAACTTCCTTGTGCAACTCTTTCCAACGCCTCACCACCCTTACAGTAAAGAACTTCTTCCTCATATTCAATCTGAACTTCCCCTGTTTAAGTTTGAACCCATTACCTGTTGTCCTAATGAAGAGTCCCTCCCCAGCATCCCCATAGGTCACCTTCTTCAGATACTGGAAGGGTGCTCTGAGGTCTCCACACAGCCTTCTCTTCTCCAGGCTGAACAGCCCCAACTTTCTCAGCCTATCTTCATACGGGAGGTGCTCCATCAGTGTCAGCAGGAGGCAGGAATGTGATGTGGGAATCACTGGCTGTGCAGGTCAGCACTGCAGAAGTGTTCTGAGTTGTTGGTAGTGCTGGTGGTGATTGAAGTGCCACAGAAGTAGTGGTGGGTACTCTGGTTATCTTTGATGTTCTCCCACAGAATTGGGGTACACTGGTATGGATTAGGGAGGAGTATAGAAGACACCAGAGAGGTTGTGAAGACAACATACTGTTTTATCATTCCCATTATTGATCTTGGCTGAGAACCAGGCCTTCAACTTTACAATAAATAAATACCCATAATCACCTTGCAAAAATAAAAATAGCCAAAGTACTAGTATAAAAATAAAGGTGTAGGGCTGTAAATCCCTTCATTGCATACTGCTCAGCTTCTTATTTGTGGGTGATCACAATGGCACAAAAGTCCTAGTATCATAACAAGTCACAGCCAATTCGTAAAGGTTAACAAAGCAATTTCACCCACAAGCAGCCTGAGCTCTTCTGATCACAGTGGTTCATTCGTTTTTTTCCTGAATGTCGTTTTTCCAAGACTCATTGTTTGTGTGCATAAGACATGAAGGTGTTCTTGGGAAAAGGTTACTGGCTTTGCTAACTCTGGCAGTGTGGTACTGGCTACCTGAGAGAGACTTTCTCTGTATTACAGAAAGACAATGAGTGTTTACACTGAAAGCTGCTAAATTACAGTGAGACAAAATCTCTCAAAACATGGAAAAATCAGACAGACTTAGTACTGTTGTTTGCTTTCTGATGTATATTTTATCTAACAGAGCTCTTGTAAATAACAGGAGCATCTGTGCCATGCTGTAACCTATCTAGCCTAATGTATGCAAATGATTCTTGATATTTCTTCTGGTAACAGTAACCTCTTGTGAAATACACTGTTATTTTTGCTATGAGAACAATTAAATGAAATGCCATGGGTTTTTTTTAAATTTTTTGGTTTGGTTTGGTTTGGTTTTATTTGCAGGATTTACAAATTAGATAATCTTTTAAATGCTGCTGAATGTTAGACAATTGCTTCTGACTTTGCCAGAGAACTTAATTCTTTGGGGGCTGAGTGGAGGGGATGAAGGGTAAAGGCTGAATTTTCTAAAAGAGCATTTACCATAAAGGACAACTGCAGCTACCTATGTTCTTGAGCTAATATGTATCATTTAAATAAAAAAGTGACCTGCAGAAAATGTCCAGGATTTGCAGCACTGTTTTTATCAAGGATGGAAAAACCATGTAAGGTTCGCATCTTTTTCTATTTATTACAGAAAATGGTAAGGGTACAAAATAAAAAAAAAGGTAACTAGAATTTCTAGGAAGCAGGAACATGTTATGAACATGGGCTACAATAGTGTGGATAATAGTAGCCAAGCAGTCCCAACAGGGAACACACTGGGAGAAGAATGAGATGAAACTTTATGCTGCTCCTTCTTGGGGTTTGTGTGTTGCTACCACATGCTGAACTCTGTCCTAAGGAGATCTACTACTGTCTTTGCTGGCCCATAGACAGCAGCCCTGAGCACATAACATGCTGTAGGCCACATCTGATATTGTTCTCTTTGTCATATGGGACAGGAATGGCAGTGGCAACATCTACACTAGAAGGTCCCATGGTGCTTTTTAATGAGCCAGGGGCTGTTTTCCACTGCTCAAATGAATATTTTTTTTTTCCCTGTGTGTGGGGGTGAAGGAGGGATTTGTATGCTCCTCAGCAGATTACAGGAAGCAAGGTAAAGCTCAGTGATCTCAGCAGGGCTTTAGAAAAGAGAGTGAAAATGAGAAGGGAGAGAATGAATCCACAGTGATGCATGGGAATTTGAGGCTTATGTGGAGAAATAAGGCTGGTGAAAAAAAAAATAATCCAAGTTTTACTGCTCCTGAAGACCTTGAGAGCCAAGCATGATGGCAGGGAGTCTGTAACCGTTTGTAAGGATTCAGTGCCTCAGCCTGAATCTGTCTGCCGACAACTGGACAAATGTCCTGAAAATGGGTGCAAATGTAGGGAATGTATTACGGAATTCTATCAGTAAAAGGTTGGAATGCTTTGGCAGACTTTGAAGGAAGACATTTAATTGTGTCCATATTACCTGGTCAGAGGGATGGGACACAGTCAAGTAATGGGAGAGAAGGACTCCTTTATAGCTGTAGCACTGACTACAATGAAATAGGAATTGAGCACTACACTTAATATTATGGTAGACCCTCTGTGAGACAAGAATGGGATCTATTGTGCAAAGTGTTTTGAGGTTGTGCACAGGATTTTATGGTCATTATTAAGTCTAATAATTCATGCTGCCTTTGTTGACCATGGAGAATACCTGTTGTATTTTTCAGTGCAGGCACTGCTGAGGCTTTTTGTTCTGCATTTCTTGGGGCAGATCCTCAGTTAATGTACAATTATGGACCTCAGTGTCAGAAAGGAGTTTTTCCTAGCAGATAATCTTCCTGCTGTATACTCTGCAGCAGCCGCAGGGAAGGAAATTCAGCATCATGCCACATTCTGTGCATTTGCTGGAGCTAAACAGGAAGCCATTTTAATGGGGATTTTGTGGCTTTCACAACCTATGGATCTGGACCCTCTCTAATGAATCCACCATATTAAATACAGCAACAAGCTCTAGATTTTCGTCAGCAGGGAAGAGGAATTATAATCAAGACGTGCATTCCCCTCAGCAGGGTCCTTAGAGAATCTCCTCAGAGAATTAATGGAGGAAGGTGAAAAAAGACTTACCAGTGCAAAGGAATGTGTTCAATGCTCTCTGCATGTGAAGAAGAAAGGCAATCTCTGGCCTAGAGGCTCTGTCTTCGCTTGCTTTTTTTTTTTTTCCTGTCACCAGTAGCAATACCCATGCTTTCATTAATGGCCCTTCAGAGATTCAAGGGGCTCCAGAGGGTGCCCAGGCACTGCCATGGAAAGAGTGGGGCCTCAGCCACACCACTTGTCTGCTGGGGACATTCCCATATCTGGAGGGAACAGGCTGTTTTCTGATAAATGCTGGGCTGCTGAGACCACGCCATGCCCAGGATTATCACTGGCGGGACTGTGGGCGTGCAGCATGTTCTGGTAGATGGTGGTGGGAATGGCTGCAAAAGGGAGGGAAGCCACTAATGAGAGGAAGGACAGCAGGTAGGGAGCTGGACAACATCCTTTGCCATGGCATGCCTGATAAGGCGGGTGTTTACTTCTGTGGGAAGGAACAGCATTCCAAATAAAAGATTAAATGCTAAGTGATCTCATGGTAACAGACCTGAGATATTGCTAATTTAGCCACCCAGCGTAAAACCAGGAAGGGTGGAAAAAGGGACCATATTCCAGTCCCACACACCCTGGCTGATATCAGTGTGTGATTCTTGCACCTCCACAGAGCTCAGTGCACTCACTCTGTTATCATCTTTGCATCTCCAAGAGGCTGAAGCTGGTCCATATTGCTGAAGACTCTGACAAAGGGCTGGCAGGCCTGAAAAAATGATGGATTTTTTCCCCACCTATGTCAGTTGGTTTCAATAAAGACATTGCCTCTCCTAGCAAATCTTGCTTCACTGTGTAGATGCAGAGGAGGAAAGCTGAAAGAGAAGGAGAATCTGTTCTTTATTTTCTGTTAGCTGTGTATGGGACCTTCAAAAATCTGCAAGGCATGAGAGGTTTCTTGTGTTGCAGATGTTGACCAGCTAACTTCTGTCAAGAGACTGGGGCAGATGTTCTAACACAAAGCAGACTAAGTCCTACAGCTGTTTAATTGTGTTAATAGTCTTTTACACATGTGGCTAGATCCCACATGGCTGTCACCAGCAGCATCAATGAAAGGTCCCTCCATATTCACAATCATGAGGCTCTTGCTTCCAAGGATTGAGTAAATCCTAGCTGTGAACACTGCTGACCATCAGGTCCAAACTGATATATGTCTTCCTTTGGAGTGTGTAGCAGCTTTGGAAACAACAACAGCTTCTGGACCAGCAGTCCTAAAAGACCTTTCATGGAGAAGATTCTGAGAAGTCGCTCCACAGTTATTCCAACATCCATCTGAAGATACACCAACACGGACTTTGGAAAAGAGTATCCCAATAATGTCGGCATCAACAATATGCAAATCTCAGCACAGCTAAGTGAACCAGATGCAGGCTGATCTGCCTTTTACAATAATGACATGTAAAGCTCTCTGCAGGTGCAGGAATGGCTGGTGATCTTCACCATCATTCCCTGTTTCTGATGGTGACATAGCGCACTATGTCCTTTGGCCTTTAATTTGAGGTCTTGCACTTTGTTAGAGGGCACTGGGAAATGTCTGTCCACAGTGCATGGTCAGAGGATACTCCTAGAATAAAATTCCTCCTTTGATGTCTGTGTTTGGTAAGGAATGGGTGTGATGACTGAAGCAATCCTGCCTCATCTTGAGTTCCTTGCTCCTCAATTGTCAAAACCACCAGTGCCTGGGAAGCGTGGATGACTTTCGCCTGTAGTCCTTTCTGCTTCTTGCTTCAGGCTGTGCTTGGTTTTGAAGACGTCCCTGGAAAACACAGGGCTTCTGGTTCAGTGAAGGAGATGGACCTTCTTTTTCCCACGTGAAGTCTGCCCATTCCTTAACTCGGTACTCCAGTCCTTCACTTGAATTTTGATGGGCAAGATCTCATCAACTGGGGAATTCCCTGGGGAATTTTTTTTTCCCCAAGCATGAGCAGAGAGAGATCCAGTGCTCACTGTGTGCAGTGTGGTTAGTGCTGGTTGTAAACCACAAGGGTTAAGTGGCATGTCAGATCACGGGCAGTGAGAAGCTGCCACATGTGTGTGGTCTCCCCAGTTTGCACACAAGTGTTATTTAAAAAAAAAAAACAAAACAAAAAACACCCCAAAAAGCCCCAACAAACCAACACAAAAAACTTCTTGTAAATCTTGAATTCCAGGTAAAGGTTTGACCTGCCCCTCATGTAAAATCACAATGGCGTTCAATAGACAGTCCTTTTCACATCCCTGTGATTTTGTATATCCTGAATCCAAAATACCCTGGGGCTACCTGTGGGTTTGCTTAAACTGAACATCCCACAGGTGTGAGCAAGTGCATTCTGACGAAAGCCTAAACCAACAACACAGCTCAAGGCAGCTGGAGGGAAAGCGTCTTAGGGGAGAGTGACATCTACAGCCTTGTTTATATGATATAATCCTCTCCTATGTTAAGACTGACCTGAGTGAAAAACTAGTCCAGAATTGTACTTTGCAGAATTTATAATGGATGTTAACATGACTTGGATCACAGAGTTGCTCCTGAGCTTCAACTAGAAGAGCAGCCACATTTTCTGCTAGGTGTTGCACAAAAACATAGGAAGAGCGAGGCCTGTTCCAAAGACCTTGCAATGAGAGTAGACACACAGGAGAAGGGAAGTCATCTTAGCCCCAGTATTTGCAGAGGGAGCTAAGAAAGGCAAAGTGGCTTGCCCGAGGTCATGCAGGGATTTTTTGGCACATTGGTAAACTGAACCCAGCCCTCTTATGTCCCAGCCTAACACTTTAAGCACAAAAACATCATTTTTCCAGAAGGAGCAGCTGTCAGATTAAAAAGTGAGGTTTTTTTGGTTTTGTTTTTATTCTCTTTTTCCCCTTTTCTTCCCATATTTGATGTACAGGAAAGAACAAATTAGCTCATTTTAAAACAACTGGAATTTTCACCCCAACTTGAGCATATTTTTCCAGATTCAGAGCCATTTGTTTAATATTTTTATTTCTTAATCTTATTTTCTATGAACATGAGATTCTCTTCCTCCCAGAACTGCCTGTGCCTATGAGGGCCAAACCACCACTTGAAAGGCTATTCCTGAAGTATCTGGGGCATGTCCAGAGCTGCGGAACACTGAAAAACATGAAGACAACCTTGGCCTCTCACCCTTCATTGGCATATCAAGGCAATATGCAGAAAATATGTTCCAGAAGAAAGGTTTAGGTTGCAAATGGGTGATAGAGAGACCTTTGAATAACCTCAGGACTTCAGTGGCTTCAAGAAAATGGAAGCTGACTCCAAACCCATTTCTGGTGTAGGGTTTGGTTTGGCAAAAACAAAGTCTGATTGATGAGGTTTGGCCAAACTGAGCCTTCACTTTTGTGGCCAATCTCTGCTTCAAGAGATCGTCAGTTCTTGGGTGTGCTTCCACACATTTGAATTTCCTCACTGTTTGTAGCCTCCAGGAAAAACAGAAATAGCCAGCAGGTCCTTCTGTTTGCATGCAGAGTCAAAACACAAATTCAAGAGCAGTCCAGTTTTTAATATTTGTGTGCAGCCATGGTATCAGATCAGTGAATGCTGTATGAAACAAAGCACTTGATTTTCCTTCTTAGCACAGAAACAATAATTTTTATACTTTCACTGTCCTTTATCCTGGACTTTCTAAGATACTCTTTCCTTCTGGGAGGTGTGTAAGTGCTGGGCATGATGGTGCTCGTAGGGAAAAGCAACCACCGTGTTGTGACTTCCTTGGACAAGTATGCCCTGGACCTGTTAATGAAGGACACACATCAGATCCCAGATCCATACGTACAGGCTTCAGCAGTTTCAGTTTCTGGCCTATTTGCTCTGTGCCTTTATTCTGGGATTGGTAAACAAGGCATCAGTTGTGATGACAAGCTGTTGTCAATGAAGAAAACACATGGCTTTTTCTGGCCAACATGAAGGATGTGTTGGTTGTAACTCACATGAGTCACTGTGCTGGATATGATCTTCACCCCTCAGACAACTTGTACTAAACCACTGAAATAGCTGGAACTGTAAAAATTTCTCTGAATAGCACTATATCTGATGCTAGGAGTGTTTCTTCTGGAGTCAACATTGCTGAGGAAGCTGTGAGAATACTTCTCAGAGGTCTGCATTGTAGCCAAGCAGGCGAGAGTGGAAGGATCAGTGTGTCTTAGTCCTGTGGAAGCTTCCGTGGGGTCTTTGTTGCACTGCTGGTAGGGCACAGAAGTATCCTTATGCCTCTAGAGTCTGAGTAGTCTCCAGAAATTCCCTTAACAAGTACTGATGATCTCAACTTATCCTGTTTTGTTTTTTTTTTTTTTTTTTTTCCTTTATCTTGAGGTCCACTTTTCAGGGCTCTCAATCCCATTAGAAGCCTTCAGATTTCCTCTGTACTTAAAACATGTGGTTTTGCAGAATCCCACCTTGTTACTGAAATTGTAAGTTTGTTTTTTGCCTTTCTATTGATAACTGCAAAGAAATGGACTCATGAATATCTGTGGAGCAAAAAGTTTCAGAACTGAGAATTACTCTTTACTTTCAAGCATCATCAAATGCTTAATATTCCTATGAGAATGAACTTCCCCAACAGTGTCCTTCCTGGCAGTTCCTGACCCTATTCAAGGTCTTCCTTTGCTTATTTATCTCTTGTTAGTCTCCTGTGGTTTCTTTTCTGGACTTGGCTTTCCTCACAGCTAACCCAGATTCTCCACAACAAAATAACCCTGTTTACCACTTCTTCCTTCTCACACGGCTCTCAGTGAAGCTTCTTCTTCCTGCCAAGTGCACCTTTACTATAACCTGATGCCTCTTTCACTCTTATTACTGCTCCAAATCCTTCTGCAAGTGACTACAAAATCAGGCTCTTCTGGTTGTAATCACCTCCTTAGTAGGTTCATTGTTGTCATTAAATTTAAATGCTCCTCATTATTCCCAGACTGAGGGATACTTCTTGGCCAAAGTTAATAAACACTGACAAACAAGGATTCACAGCACAACAGTAACAATTTGGTAGTAAATACACAAACACAACCAGAATCCATAAGCATGGATTGCTTTCCTGGTGGAGCGGTGCCCAGCATGAGGACTGTCCCATGTGCACGTGCAGGAGGCTGTACGCTGAGCCAACCCACGCTCCAGTCACAAGAGTCATTCTCCAGGCACTTGAAGAATTTGATTTTGGATCTCCCTGTCGTGTGCTAGGTAAATGGATTTCCTGCTCCAGCCAGTTCCCTCTCAGCATATTCACTTCAGCCCTGTCCTCCCAGCTCCTGCCTTACTTTTGCTACCCTTCCTTTGCCTGTTAAACATTGCCAATCGTCTCACTCCCTGCCTCTCTCTGGAGGATCACTGCACACTGTGAACTGGGAACCTATTCTGCCCCTATTCATGGCTATTCTTCACCTGCTTAAACAGATAGCCTAACAGCAGGGCCTGTTTCCACCTTTGGTTTTGAACACTACCTGGAAAATAAGTTTGGGTTTGGTTTTTTTTTTCATTGTCTGCACATAAGCCTTGTAATAAACATGCAAGTGAGGGCTGAAAAACACATAAAAATCACATTAAAAAGAAAAAAAAAAAGATCAGTGAATTTCCAAATTCCAATGAGATAAGCAGACACTGCTTTAAGCAAACACAGTACCCTGTGTTAGCTGCAGTCCTGAAAGTAACAGCCCAGGTCCAAGCACAGACTTCACAGGTGTCTGTTTCTTTTGCCAGAATCTGTTCTTTCCCTGTGCCTAAGTTTTAGAGCTTTCAGAGAGGACTGCTTGAGATTTTTTCTCTTGCCAACCCATCTGCTGCCAGAAAGTCAGTGGGAGACAGAGAGACCCATAAAAGGTAATAGCTAAACAAGTAACATGCAGAAATTCCTCACACTCACCTCCATATTGGCAAGGGAAGATACAGCTGACATGGATTAGCTGAGCATGAGATTAGAGAAATGCTGGATGCAAAGGCCTCTAGACTTCTTTTAACCCTAAAAGCTTTGGATGTAATTAACAAAAACAACAAAAAAAACCAACAAAAAAAACCAAACAACTAATTCAGCTGATGTATCCTTTTGTGTTTTCCCAGCTGTTGCTGTTGTTTTTTTCTGCTCCCAGGAGAAAATTTCTAAATTATAACTACTAATACCATGAAGATTTTGTTGCCTCCTGTGGTCTTGTAATAGCCTCGCTGGGCTTCTCTCAACTACATTGTATCTCTCACTGCAGTGCACAGGAAACACAAAAAAAAGCCTGCTATCTTTATTTCTGCAGTGTCTGCCTTTGGGCTAGGCAAAACTGAAGTTGCACAGACCTGCAGAGCAAAAGAAAGAGAGAGGAAGGAAATCACACCCCTGCTCCCTGCTCTTCCCCCTTGTAGCAGGAGGAGAAAAAAATTCTTGCTATGTGGAAGATTTTTCAGATGTTTCTTTCCTGGGAGTGAATTGGGGCTTAGGAAAAGCTTAGCTCACTTCTCCAGATCAGCTTCAATTCTCTAGTGCACCTTTGTCCACCTGAGCCTGGAGTAGTTCAGCTCTTCTTTCTTCTCTCGTGTGCATAGTTCAGGCCCTGTCCTCTCTAGGTGGAATGGGGTAATTTAAGTTGCTAAATTCATCTACTTCAAGGTCCAGCAAATTCCTCTGTCTTCTCCAATTCTTGTACATCTTCCAGAGCCAAGTGCTGCTTTAACCCTTCTTACCCTTCCTTGGAGGCTGGGCTGCACCTGCTGGAAGCAGTGATGTTGAGTCCATAAAATCCTTTTCTATATGCAGATGGCTCTACTTGAATGGTTATCTTTATTGCAGGCAGTGGATGAAGAGTAAAGTGCTGTTCTCTCTGCTTTGCTAAATGAAGGTGTCTTTCTGCCATCTTGCCAAGCCTAGAATAAAAAATAACCCTAAGTTCTATAAGTCAAGGGGACAAACTATGTTTAGCTGGAAATTTCAGATTCCCTGGGGCAAATTATCTCTTCCTTCCCAATTTGTCCAGCTTCAGAATGGGAATAACACACCTCATCCATCTAGAATAGAAAAGTGTGATTCCACAGCAGAGATGAGAAATTTGTGCCTGTATAAATAATGTACATTCAGAACTATTCCTAGTTACCCTAAGGAACCTTTTTGAGGTTATATGACTTTACAGATCCTGGACTAGTGAAACTTGGAAAGATTCTTTTCCTGGTAAAGGGGACACCCTCTTTAGCAGCTGTCCATGCTGTGGGTGTATGTGATGTCTGAAATAGCCAATGATTCAGGTATCTTAACGAGGACACTGAATCTGTGACATTGTCCAGTCTCTCACATTGAGAAACCTACCAGTGTCCCACCTGGCCTACACAGAAGAAAAGCATACAGCTTTTACAGTCTAAAGCTCTAGACTTTACATTTTGTTTGCTTTGTAAAATTATAAGGGAGCCACAGCTCCATGCTGCAGCATATGTAACAGGTATGAGGGACTGGAAAAAAAAAAAAGTATTTCCTACAGTTAGCATTGTACAGGGAGGTTTATCCCTTCCCTTGAATCATCCAACCACTCTTAAAGCAGAGCTATTGAGAGAGATGGGCTGTCAGAATTACCTGGCGTAGCAATTTCTATGTCTGTCTTAGAGTGGGGGAACCTGAAGCATCAAAGTGTCCATCTTAATAAATTCCAGGAGGGTTTAGAGCATAGACTGAACTCTGTAAAGTAATGACATGATTAGCAAGCTTCCAAGAATTATCTCATAATAATTCCCACACACATGCAGACTGACCTCTGATTATACAACTAAATAACATAAATTAAAAACATCTTTTTCCAATATGTCTGGTAACATTGTTTCTTTAAATCTGTGAAGGGTAATCACACATGAGTCCAGCCAAACTGCAGCTCAAAAGAATTGCTCTTGGCCTTGTTTGCTCTTTCCATGTGTTGATAAATGGATCAGTGTCACTGTAATTACTTAACATTCCCCTCTTTTGTCCTATTAAAACTGCTATAAGTTTGAGCTGATGTCTACTAACAGGGACTGGAAGCAGCAACAAAACAAAAGCTGCCTCATCACTGATCAACACTCGATTTAAGAAAGCTGTGTTACTTTGTAGTGTAGCATCGCTGAAGGTTAGGACTGACACAACTTGTTCTTGCTTCTTCTTTCATTCAAATCTGGATTTCAATGTCTAGGAGAAAGCATACCTCCTTGACCATTCTTGTGGGACATGTTAGCCCACTGGAGGGGAGGATTTCTGGGAAAAGTGGCATTCTTGCTAGCAGCCCCAAGAAGGATATGAGTGATTGAACCAGCCTTTCTGTGAAAATATGAACTGTCTGTGATTCCTGTTTTTTGTGGGAAAACATATTGATATGAGCTTATTAGCTGTCTTCTTTTTGTTTGTGTAGGTAGTGGGACTAGCCCCACAGCTACAGTAACACTATCATTAATGAAATAAGCATGGAGAGATTTGTAGAGAGAGCTGACATCCTTGGTTAGAGCAACTGATAAGAAGCAAAGACATTTCTTGGGCCTGAAACCGAAGAAGCAACATTCCAGCTAATAAAGACGGAGGAAACTTGCTTTGCTGCTTGAACTGTGTTGTGTTAATGAGCTTGATATCTGTTGAAAAAAGATATTTACTACCTATGAAAATGAAAGGTATGTTAACAAAAGCGGTAAGTTTAATAACTTCTGTGTCACAGGGAAAGATGCCAAATGCTTCGGCTGTAGTGTAGGGAAAACTGTGAGATAAACCCAGATTCTCCATTGTGATGTGATTTTTAGGATGAAGTAGGGTTAAGTATTAGACATCCAAAGCTCATCTTTTGAAGATGTTTTGTGGAATGCCTTTGAAGATCAAGACCCAGAAGTCAAACAGAGAGTGGTTATATTGTGAGAAACATTCTCCCACTGGCTGTTTCTGTCTTTTGCAGAGTATCTGCGTGAAAATATTGTGGTGCACAGTGGCAAATGGGTTTCACCCACATACTTTCCATGAGGGCATTTGGTGCTTTGTATAGAATAGATCACGTTCTGCAATGAGTGCATGTAGAATGCAACTCTTTGGTGGTTTCTTTTGGATGGGAATGGGGCTCTTATACTATGGGGTATGTACATGTGTCAGCAAGTTTTAAATCCATTGTTTTGGCATAGCCCCATTCTGCTTGGGATATGTTTGCCATGAGAAATTTTGCTTCAAATACAGTATTTGGTGAGGCAAAGGCAATTTGGAAACTTCAAAGGGAAACTTTGAGGACAATTTCTCTCAAATGTTCATTGCTAGCAAAAGCTTTAGTTTCAGGATGTTCTGGGAAGTTTCCAATCTAGTGTGAAATGTGATAGCTAAGTGTGCTGTTAATAGGGGTTTTGTTTTTATATTGTAGTGTATTTTACATAGGTATTTTAGGAGGCTCATTTACATCTGTGATCTCTGTCTCTGGAGGAGTAGCCTTGTTTGCTGAATGTTTTGGGACTGCTACTGGGTTATCAGGAATATTGTCTTCACTGCCAATCTGATAGTGTTTGGAGGCTTGGCTGCATATTACACATTTCAGGGAGTGTTTTGGATTGTTGCTATGTTTCTGGAGGCAGGTGTGTTGGTCTTTATGTTTTTCTATATATAAGTTTATTTGTAGGCTTCCATTTCAGGGTAGGCTTGGTGCCTGGGAAGTATCCAGAGACAAGTAGATGGTTTTTGACCTATGAAAGGGTGTTGGGAACACCAGAAATGCAGGCCAGATGAAGGGTATTATTGAATATTTGCAAACCACAGTTCTCCTGAGAGCACAGGTCAAGGCCCATGATATCAGCTTTGCCTCACATATAACAAGAAAAACTCCTCTCAGAAAGCTTTCAGTCATCAGTTCATCAGTTTCTCTGTCCACAAGGCTGCATTTGTCCAAAAAAAAAAAAAAAAAGAAAAAAAAAAGGAAAAAAAAGCAAAAAAAAGGCAAAAAAAAAAAAGCGCCTTTAAATTAATTTATTAAAATGTTCTGAACAAAAACTCAGTAGTAAATCAGTCTTGGTAAGAAAGCCACCTTGTATTGAATGCACCTGTCATGGTCTATAGACCTGCCATACACAGTCAGCCAAATCACTCCCTCTGGTAAGCAATGGTCCCAAGGCATATCATAAATATCACTCAGGTAAAGGCTATGTGAAAAATGCAGCTGTGGACAGCTCCAGAGAGGCTGGATCAATAGCACAGCTGGTCAAAAAAAGTGGAGAAAAGGGAAATGCTGGCAAATATCTGCCTTCAATTTAGTTTCTGTCTGATGTTGTGAATTTATGCTTGTCAAAACGGTCTGATTGCCTCTGGGCAATAGCTCCCAGTGTTGCATTTTCATGCAATGTGTAGTTAGGAAGTCATAGTAATGGCAGTACTAAATGCCCAGCACTTCAGCTTCAGGGAAAGAAAGTAAATACATTGATGTGAAAGTTATATGGAACTGACAGACAAGGCAGAAATTGCAAATCACTCCTCTGAACCTTCTTTTCTGCTTTGTAGACAGTGAAGTGATCCACTGTGCTAAATGATGGATTTGCCTTCCTTAAGAAAATATTTAGAAGTGTAACAGGTTCTGCCAGAACCAGGAGTCTGGATCTAAATCTTCCTTAAATGAACTCAAATCTATTCCAGAAGTTTACTCTCAGGAGACAACTGATGTGAAATGACAGCATCATACCTGGCAACTGAAGGTGAGATATTTGAGCAGATTTATCAGCTTCATAGTGGCTTTCATTTATTCTCTCCCTGTGGCTGTACTCACAGACAGCTTACATCTGGAACGTGGTGACTGGTACTGGTCAACAGCAACAAAGATCTCTCATTTTAATTTCTCTCATTTTATTCTTCCACAAGTTCTTCTAGGGCTTAGACTTGGCACTGGTATATAGAGGACATTTGTGCCAAATAAAATTATTCCCAACTGATTTTTTTTTCTCCTACTGAAAGTGAGGTTGGATTGTTCTCTCTTTTATTGGTGGCTGTGTGCTAGGAGTAAAAGATATTTCTGTTAAGAGCAATAAAATTGAAATAACCATATACAGGTTGGGCAGAGAAGAAATTCAGAGCAGCCCTGCGGAGAAGGACTTGGGGATGTTGGTTGAACATGAAAATGAATATGAGCTGGCTTCGGTGTGCGCTTGCAGCCCAGAAAGCCAACCATATCCTGGGCTGCATCAAAAGAAGCGTGATCAGCAGATTGAAGGAGGTGATCCTGTCCCTCTACTCTGATCTCACGAGACCTCATGTGGAGTATTGTGTGCAGTTCTGGTGTCCTCAACATAAAAAGGACATGGAACTGTTGGAACAAGTCCAGAGGAGGGCCATGAGGATGATCAGGGGACGGCAGCACCTCCCACATGACGATAGGATGAGAAAATTGGGGCTGTTCAGCCTGGAGAAGAGAAGGCTGTGTGGAGACTTCATAGCAGCCTTCCAATATCTGAAGGGGGCCTACAGCAATACCAGAGAGGGAATACTCATCAGGGACTGTAGTGATAGGATAACAGGTAATGGGTTCAAACTTAAACAGGGAAAGTTTAGATTGAATATGAGGAAGACATTCTTTACTGTGAGGGTGGTGAGGCCCTGGAATGGGTTGCCCAGGGAAGCTGTGAATGCTTCTTCGCTGGCGGTGTTCAAGGCCAGTTTGGACATAGCCTTGGGTAGCATGGTTTATTGGGAGGTGTCCCTGCCCATGGCAGGGGGGTTGGAACTGGATGATCTTAAGGTCCCTTTCCAACCCTTACTATTCTATGATCCTATATAGGTGAGCTTGGCTGAGGCTGAGAGCTGTAAGTATTTCTTTATGCATGAGATTAAAAGGGACACTCTGGATGAATACCCTGCAGTGAAAAATCCTTTCCTGTTTTAGTAAGAACACTGGAAGAGTAATAAGGAAATGATTTAAGGCACTATTGTATTTGTATTGGCTTTTCACAAAATGGCTTTTTTCTTACATATCTTACCTCCTCTAGAGGTTTAAGCTTGGACACTTTTTCGTGGTACATTTAGTTGCTGATTTACAGGTCAGGTTTTGTTTTCTGGCTATTCTGCTTTCTTCTTCAGATTATAAACAAAGAAGAATTTTCTGTCTCAAAACAATGCATTACGTAAAGAACAAAGCTCCGGCAGCCTAAAACTGTCAAAAGTATGCATCACCCCAAAATAATGATTTTGACTGACATCAGAACATGTTAATATTAAAGATAATAATGATGAAGATTTTTTTTATTTTTGTAAATAATCTGAGTATTGAATCAAGTTGCTCTGAGGCCACACATTTGCTATAGTTTCTCTGTGACAATGAAAACTGAAATTTAGGGGGTTCTTTTAATTGTTTCTTTCTTAATAGATTGTTCCCAGGGAATTACTTTCTTTTTTTTTTTTTTAACAAGGATTTAATATTGAAAATAGTCATGAAGGAATGACAACTATTTATAACGCTAACTTTGCATCCAGTGTATTTATCCTTCATTCTTGTCAAGGGTGAGTGGTATTTTTGTGAGTTCTAGTTTGGTATTTTCCCTTTGTGTCTTCTTAAATCCAGCATATGAAATCTCTTTCTGAGCAAGGTAACACCGTATACACCCTGACTTTAACAATGAAAGTGTCTTGTTTTGGTTTTCAGTTTTGTTGGTTCTGTGTGGGTTTTTTTTTTGTTGGTTTGTTGGTTTTGGGTTTTTTTGTTTGTTTGTTTGTCTGTTTGTTTTCCTTAAGGAAATGTGGAAATTCTTTTCTTTGTTACAAATCACACATAGGACTTAATTCAACTGGCAGAATGTATCAGAAAGACACTCTTTGCTTGAGAAGAGTCAACCTCAATATTCATCGTAATTGAAAAGACATTCATAAAAAGGTCATACATAAAAACCTACAGAAGTACCTTGTGCTACCTTGCAGGCAAAAAGAAATTACAGCAAAGTCACATGGCCAAAGGTGGTTATTTCTGCTGTTCTTCTCCAGGTGGCAGAGATTACTCTTCCCTTGGACTCTGAGCTTCTCCTGCTTGTTCTCTGCCTTTTCCTACTGGACTTAAATTTTTCTGCATCTCCTTCCCCCAGCCTATGCTATTCATGACTTTTTCAGCCATAGGTGAGAAGTGGCATATTCAACTGCAAGGTTGGATTCCTTTCCTTCTTACTTAGCTCAAATCATACAATACAACTGTGAAAAACCTGTCTGCAGGCTGTGGTAACTTATGAGAGTAAAGCTACTGTGGCGAAGTCACCATGGAGTAATTTTGATCCATGACTCTTTTACCACTTATCGTCTTAAGGGTGAGAAATCAAAATAGAGACTTGAATCCGGGGAGCTTTCTCCTTGTCAGACAGACACGTGAAACTGAAGGAAGCTTGGTCTATACTTCGCATGCTGGGATGCTGGAAGCTCTTTCCTGGATGTGATATACAGGCAGATCACAGGAAAGGAACTAATGTGGCATCTTGTGGTTACAGACTTGAGAAGAAAAGGAAAAAGAGCTGCCTCTAACCTCAGCACTGGAGATTCCTACAAAGATGTAAAACAGCCTTGAAAAATAAGGACTGGAGGGGCTAGTTATCTAATCTACCATGGTGCCCTTGGTACACTGTGGTGCCTCAGGAAATTCATGTTAGAGATACGGTTGTGAGGGCTTTTAGAAAGTAAAATTCCTCTAAGTGCAAGAGAAGGTATTCACATGCACTGTTTCATTTTTGTTCAGTGCAGAGGTGGGTGGGGATTTTGCAGACAGATCACTTGTGTCCTAAAGTTCTCAGAAGGTGGAGAAAAACTCCTCCCATATGAGTGAGAAAATGAGACTGTGCGTCTCCGTGAGAAATAACCTCTCATGTGGTGGCTCCCATTGTTTCCCTCACACAAAATGGGGCTTCACCATGGGAAGACAGAGATAGTGAAGGGGATTTTTTTTGTCATCTGGTGTGGGCAGAAAACTACTAGCTCTTGGACAGGGCTATTAGATGAATGACTACTCCAGCTGCAGGAGATGAAAGAGCAGAAAGGAGGCAGCTGGGTTAAACCTGGCAGCTGGCTTAGAATAAGCAGTGACAGGTTGCATCTGCAAGGGGGTTGTAGCAGGAGTGGTCACTGTGCACAGAGCACCACACTGCTGCAGTTGCTAGCAGGTAGTGGAGAAGTCTCATGCAGCTCTTTTAGGAGGGATAATAAAATGCCATGCCATTCCCAGAGGTAAAATACAAGGAAAGGTCTTCAGAGCTCCAGAAGTGAAGTCTCACCTTGCTAGTCCTAGGTACTATGAATCTGTTTTACAGTGGGTATCTGTAAACTTTGGATAGTTCTAGGAACAGTTTTCCTTTGTTTTGTCAGAAATTTTAGTCAATACATTGTCCACTGTTGTTTTCACAGGACTGTAGATCATAAGCAGATCCTTCTGCTTCTTTATGGAATTACACATAATCTTCTGGGGACAGAATGTTGTATGTAGTTCATTAATGTCGCATACGGGTTATATTCTTTACAGTGCTATTATTTCCTTTTTGGCACACAGGCATAAACTAAGACACCAAGATGTACCTCAATGAATTCATCACTGTCCTAAATGATTGCTACAGGCACCAGCTACTGATCAATCCACTTTCCAAACTTTTTATGTGCAAAAAGACTGCTGAAATCTGCTTTTTTTTCTTAGGGAGACAAATTTAAGCACAGTACTAAGGATGCTTGATTTTTCACAAGGTCTATCAAGAAAAGGGTTTTATTAACAGCATTGTGTGCTTCAGTGCTCCTGGTTTTCATTTTTTGTGAATTATTTTCCATGAATGGGAGACAAAAAAGGTCTTTATTGGAGAAGGAGCATCATTGATCCTATGACTGCTAATGCACCCCTGAAGAATGTGTCAAAGAAAGGTTACTTTCCTGTCCCAAACTGCATATAAGTCAGATAGATAGAAAACAAAGGGAAAGGAAAAAAACCACAACAACCCAACAAATAAACAAAGTCCTCTCCTTTTGAAGAGCCAGAGGAAATGACAGACAGAAAGTATTCTGGAATTTTTTTTATTTTTTTTTTTTTTTTGCTAATATGTCATTTTTTTTATTTATTGCTGAAGACATTACATGCACAAGTAACTCTGTGTGCTGCTCTTCCACACATGCCTCTGTCTATTGCTCTCTCATTTCACAGAAATACTACTTCTGCACCTTCTATTTGACTCTCCTCTTCAATGTATGCAAGCTTAAAAACTGCAGGGGAGACATCAATGTAATGAAAATTACCATTATCATTAGTGTTGTTTTATTCACTTTCTTGATAGACTCAGCAGAGAGACCAATTGCAGGAAGTCATTGTATCTGAAAAATGGCTCCTGCAGATTAAATTAGGAGTGTATTATAAGGCAGCATTAGGGATGCTTTCCAGATTTCTGTTACATTAGAATAGTAAATGCTTTTAGGAGTTTGGCAACATGTAATAATGTTATTTGGCTAAGTATGGAAAATTCATAAATATTACATTCAAAGCAAAACTGCCTTTTTGGCTACATTTGCCCTAAATGTATAGGGTGCTCAGTTGGTACACAAATATACCTTATGTCTCTCCACTCTATAGAAACTACTTGGATGAAACCCAACCCCAAAATTAACTGCTCAGCACTAGAGACCATTATCAACTCCAGGTGCATGAGATCACTCCGCTCTTTCACCTTCAAACCACTCTGTCTACTTGTTCTTTCCTGGCACTTGTTTGTTTCTAAACCAGCAACTGAGCGATTAGAAACAAATGGTGTGCAAAAGGTAACCTTTGGAAATGAAGAACCTTTACAAAGTAAATTCCTCCAGTTCTCTTCTGACAAGGCACCTACCCTCAAATGTGTTTACAGACTGTATTGTCACTGTGCAGCATAGAAGTTGACAGCAGTGGCGGGGAGCATTCCTTGGGGTCATGCACTTTGCAACAGCAAATACCTTATGCCTGAAACAAACCCAAAATAAATCCTAAAACCATCTCTTGTACTTTTATTCTTGAAACCTGATGACTAGGAAGGAGAAGTAGTAGCTTGAGAGAGAGAGCAGTCTGGCTGGGACTGCAGCATCCTGTAACAATAGGTGTGCTGCACCCTCTGAACTCAAAATTTGCAGGGGATGAGTTTTAAAGATCAGCACATCTAAAGCAGTGAAGGGAACACTATCAACTAATGTACAATCTCTGGGTAATTAGATATCGGCCAGCTAATCTGCATGAGCAGGAGTTTCATGCATTGCTTAGCTCTTTTCAGTAAAGAAAATGTCTTGATTATAGTATTTTATAGTATTTTGTAAGCTGTGGTGACCCATTACCTCTTCAGCTCAGCTGATATCTTTGACCATATCAGAGAAAGAACTGCAGAGAAATATCAGGCTAAGTTTGTTTAATCTTTTCACAAAGAAATTTGCTGCTACATGATATCTCTGCTCCTCCTCCCTGAGACAGTCAGAAATCATTTCGTAGTAGTCATAAACACAGTGTGTTGCTTCTAGGGGAAAATTGCTCCTTCTCACTCTCTGCTGACCATGATGGAAATAAGATAAATCAACCCATAACGCTTGTTTAATCTTTCCTCCCCATTATCCAGAGAGATGTAAAAATGAGTGAGAGAATGCTTTTTTAATGCTCAAGATTTATTGGTTCTAAAGTCAGGACACACATAGAAATGCTAAAGAAAAGCCTGCACATGCAGTAAGTTTTGATAAAGGTACAGTGTTATATTTTATGAGTAATCCCTTTTCAAGAAGTTCCAAAGAATTAAAAGGTGTATTTCGTAATAACTGTTTGTTGAAAAAAGTGCAAAACCAGAGGCATTTATGTTTTCTTTTCTGTAGTTGCTGGAATGAAGACATGTCTTCAAGCTGATTATGAACATTTCTGTGTTCATGCTCTGGAAGGGACTGCATCCCACCTCAGCCAGCTTTTATGCTGAGGCAACTGAGTAATGGGCATTTGGGAATGTTCTGAGATTTTTCAACCAGAAAGAGGAACAGTTGACTCAGAAAACACAGCTGGTTTGCTTGGGATCTTGAAATATGTTTACGCACCCAGGAGAACAGACACAGTGGATGAAATCGTTAGAGGATGTAACTCAAGCTAGTATTGTTGCCTTGAATGGTGCTGGTCCCTGTACTAAATTGGAATTAGTTCTTTAGGATGCAAAATTTCCATACAGAGCCTTCAACATTCACTTCTAATTTAGCCCGCATGGTAATGACATAAAGTTACCACTTGATGGCTCTTCGTAAATTTAGATGGATGAAATGAGTTAATGGGCCCAGACCAGCCCCTCACAGCTCACACAGAGGTTGTCTTCAGACTCACCAGAATAGAAAGGATTGTGAAGCTGTGAAACAAAGTCACTCAAAAGACATATTTCTCTTCTTCCTCAGTGGGCCAGAACACCATGATGCAATCTGCCACTGCTTTCACTGACCAATCTGAGGATTTCCCTTTTTGGAGCTGTCTGCCCCAAATCTTTCAGTATTAAAACCAGATGCAAACCAAACCAGCAACAACAGAAGTTTGATAGCTTCTTTGGCTTTTGTACACCAAATTCTAGAGGTGGGGGAGGAGCAAAAGGGTGAATAAAGAGCACTGGAAATAAATACCCCATGAAGAAATTACAACACGAAAATACAATTCCCTTGTTCATGTTTTTCTTAGAAAGCAGCTCAGTTCCATCTGGCTGTGGGCCTGCAGCCAATGCTTGCTTCCAAAGAACCGAGACATTCAAATATAAATAAATAAATAAATAAATAAATAAATAAATAATGGAATAATGTGCCAAGTGGCTCCTGCACCCATCTCTAGAGTGGAGACAAGGCAGGGCTTTCAAAGCCGATATTGTTTTGAGCCAGCTTTGCACCCCTATGAAAGCATTAATTTTGCTTAGGCTGATGGGGTTTCAAATAGAGCCACCTTACACATGCATTCAAGAGAGATGGAGACAAAAGGAGAGGATCAGTCAGATGACACAGAACAACTAAGGTATTGTTCTCAGTGATGGGTCACTGGAGCACCATAGATAGCAAGACACATGCTTGTTGTGGTGATGATTATTCATTTATTTTCATCACTAACCAGCTCTAAACAATGGTGTGCCATTAAATTGCTGACTGGGAAACTGCAAAGAGCCCCTGAAAGAAGTGCTTTATCATTGTCAGGATCTCCAAATGTTATTTTATCGTTGGAATAAGAAAAATTAAAAATGGAAAAAGGAGGGTTTCATTTATTTCTAGCAGCCTCTTGCAATGTTCCAAACTGCTGAAGAAACACGAAGCTCATGCAGAGCCAGCCACTGCTTCTGCATCCTAAAAATGCACTCTGTTCATGGCAGTCAACAATGACTATGGATTTTAATTGTCTCTGGTTGACGGGTTCTGATGTGAAACTTCTTTAAGCTTCTTGCTGCACATTCTGTGCCGAGATGCAGGGGTTTGCTTCATGCTGGGAGGGAGAATACCCAAAGTACAAGCCATTGGAGCCAACTTTTCAACAGAGCTTGGAGTTTAGTCCTGAAGCTCTCTGAGTAAGGAAGGAAATTGAAAACTTTCTCCTTATTCCCATTTCAGTCAGGCTTAATGGGAACTCTCTCTGTTGTGAATGTAGGACCATGGTCAAAGCAAAAGCTGATGTATGGCTTAGAGGAAGGAGGCCCTAGTGGGGCTCTAACTCCAGTCAATAATTCTGGGGATGTCTACAGAGTAACATGCTGTTTCTTAGTATGATACTACAATGATGCCATAGTGAAGTACTCATTCTACTGATGATTTTTCCTCTTCTTTTCCTGAGTCCTGGAGAAAATGGCAGAGAAAGAAAAGAGACAGAATAGGAAAGGGAAATATATGGTATACCAGTCCAGCAGGTTCATGCACCAAAGTGGACTGATGTAAAGAAAGGGATCCACCCCACTCTTTCCTACAAGAAGTCAAGATTAGAAACTGATTTTCATCTTGTGTTGAAAAATCAAGGAAGAGTGTTAAGTGGGAAATGAGAAAGAGCAGATCTGATAAGACATTACTAAATTATCTGTCCTTAATCTTTGGCCCAGTTGTTTGGGCAGCAAGTCTACCTTCTTGCAAGTACAACCTCTGGCCAAATGCAATCCAGAGTTAGCCCGTTCATTTCAAGGACCTGGGGAAATAGAAGGAAATCAGTGCAATATAGGATTATGTCACAGGTTTTAAACAGTTCATAAACAGAGAAGGTTCTATGGCTAGATGTGCGTTTTAATGTGAATTTAACTTAATGTCTAAAAGCCAGATGAAATTGAAAATTTGCACATTGTCTCTTTCCCTTCAGTGGATGAAAACTAACCTTATTTAACATCTTCCTTTTAACACTTGTAATGTGATATGTTAGCATTGGTTAATCAAGGGATTTGTGAGTGCATGCTTCACCAGTTTTATTTTTTGGGGTCGGTTGAGTGAGAGGAGATTTATCATTAGCCCAGCTCTCACTGCCAAACCTATTAATTATCTCCATCAACCACTGCTAGATCTGTCATTGATAAAGATAGTTTAAGGATTTGTCCTAAGCACAGCCAGACAAGCACAGAATTGGCCAATGATAAGAAGGAAGGGTGAGATCCCAGGCTGCCACTAGTTATCAGAGTGGCAAGACCAAGTAAGGCACCAGCTCCCTGGTTGCTAAGTACTAATGACATCAGGATGGCCTTGTGTCTTTGAGCACGTCTTTGCTGATGGCAAACCTTTCCTGCACTTGTTGGGAAGAAAAGGGGAAGACTACAGCCACCCTGGCAGAGATGGAGAATGAGCTCTTGAAGCAGCTGAGCCCTGAAGCAGCTTCCTTCTCTCCTCCAAGGAAACTGTTTTCTTTGTTTGTTTTTTGAAAGGGAAAAAGAAAAAGAGTGGAGCTCTTTTTATGGGGAAAAAAAAAAAGTCTTGGGTAAGTTGGGACTTCTGAAAGATTTTCAACAAGATAAAAACATGACAAATTTTCACCATCTTTAAATGTAGCCTATGGTGCTCAGGGGTAATGGGGGAGGAAGGGATAGGGGAGAGTGAGAGAGAACCTTCTATTTCCATCTGAAAATAATTTTAAGGGGGTATTTATTCCATTGGGTAGAACAACATTTAACTAAAGCAATGTGCCTGGCCAGTGGGGTCCATGAACAGGGAAAGAAGATCCTTCCACTCTGGGAGACAAAACACTCCCTGAAAAGGTTGAAAAGTCTCCTATAAGAAACACATTAACTGTGATGCGTTTACTTTCTCTGGGGAAAGTGCACTGCATGTTTTGATTTGACAGATTCTCAATTTTTTTCCACCAAAGCAAAGAGGCAGCCAGGAGGTATGTGGAAAGAAACTGAATAGCTTGGAAGCTCCTTGCAGCCTTGCATTGAAAAATTTTGCTTTATACCACTGTCATTTAGCCTTGCTGAGAGTTGGTAAATTCTGGTGATAGTTTCAGTAAAACATGGAAAAAAATGCGAGGAAGCATGAGGAAAATGAGGTATATGGGGTAACGCCAGTAGTGTCTTGACTGTTATAGAAACATCATCAGGTTTCCTCTCTTAATCTTTTGCTTGCTTCAGTCATGCTCAGAAGGAAAGTGGGATCAAGATGGCAGATGGGTTGCCTATGACCCCTTTCACTTCAGTGTTGCTTCTTCCTTTTTCTGTAGTGTGATGGCATTGTATGCTCTGTGGCCAGGGACCAGCTTTCTCGGCTATGTTGATATAGCTCTGAGCACAAGAAGTATGGGACTAGTACATGCTGCCACAGTGAAAACTATGTAGAAGCAGAGTAAAAAGGTATTTGCTATGATTTAGAATTTCCTAAGTGTTTGCAGAAATAAAGTGCCCTCTTTCCACTTAATGTAACCCTTGATTTTCCTCAGGAGCTTCTTTGTACACAGCTTATTTTTTTTCCCAGGAGCTCCAGTGACTTGATAGATTTTGGCATGTCCTTATGCTGCTAGCTGGTGTGCTCACCTGGAGCATCTCAAACTCTTTTCTCCCCTTGGTGGAGATGCAGACATAAGGGACTGTGGGCTGAGATTTCTAGAGTAGCTGCTGGAGAGAGCAGGTGAAAGTGATTTGGGGTCTTCATCCGGGTGAAGCACTTGCACCAGCAAGAGTAAGGTCAGCTCCATTGAAATGAAGGCAAGGCTTCTTGTTCACTTGCTCCCAAATTTCTGGATCCCAGAGAAATAGGAAACATTTACTTATTTTTTAAAAGCTCCTATTATCTTACCTTTCCTCTCCTCGTTACACATGAATTGCAATGACTTTTTGACTTAACAAAGAAATAACCCATATTTTTTTCATGCACAGACCTTGAGCTCCTGGTGAAACACTTTTGCAGGAGAGTGCACAGGGCAGTTAGAACTGGTAAGGTTCATTTGGATAGAGGCTGAGGTTTGCAAGTGAGCACAAGTATTTCCTCAGGTCATGCAAGGAAAATTCCTTCCACATATGATACCTGACTGCTCTATTCAGGCCTTGGATTAGCCACAAGCCAACCAGGCTCATATACCTGCCTTCTCAGGAGGTTATATTGCTTCTGGTCTAAAGCCAGTCCATGGATCCTACTCAAAGCTCAGTCAAAATGATCTTGTGTCTGCAAAGTACCGTGTAGCCATATCCATGATAACAGGCTTTGGGAAATAAAACCTGAGCATTGATCTGTAATGCTTTGAAGAAATGGCTTTGAATGCCAGCACCACTCTTGCTTAACAGATTTTAGCCTAATCTGATTTATTTATTGTTTAACCGGTCATGAGCCTGCAAACCAGCTGGAAACACAGCCCTCTAATTACTGGGCCATACCAGCATAGGCTGCATTTTACTGCTTGAGACAAGTTGCGGGTTAAGATGGACAAGATTTAAGGCACATGGTTATCGTCTATGAACCTCTTTTAGATCCTAATGAGCTCTGAGAGGCTGAGATGTTCTGTTGGAGAGGCAGCAGGGATCTGGCTGCATCAGGGCAGGGGCTGCATCTGGAAGTTATTTCGTTTTGGGCTTTCCCTGTCTTTTCCCTCATTCTCTCTCTTATACATCTGTGAGGAGGAATGTGTTTAAAGCACAGTCCTGTTAATCCCTCTAGATTTTCTTCTCCCCCATTTGCATCTTTCAGGGGGCATTTGTGCTAACATGTTTCCTAGTTTTGGTCCAGACAAATGAGATATCACTGGGTTTCTCAAAAGCTGCAAGAAATAGTGGAGATTTTTTTTTAACTCTGAACATGTCCACAAGCTGAAATTCCCCTTTGTAAAGAAGACTGCTAGCTCCAGGAAGCAAGCTTCTCCTGAGCAAGAAAAAAGTGTGCTGAGGATTACCCTAGACTGAGTGTTTCATGCTTAGTTTAGAACTGTAATTGCAAAGTGAAATCACTCTCTATTCTACCACCTCATCAACTGGTCCTTCCAGCTGCTTCATACACTCCCGTTCTTATATAAAGAAGTGAGGTGTCATCTACAAAAATCAGCACTTGGGCAAACTAGAGGGGCAACTTTCTTATCAGCCAGTGTTTGAACTCTAGCCCTTGGTGGGGGTTGAATGTAATTATATGTATACTGCTTTATTGCACACATATTGCTTTAAGGGCTATTGTTGACGTCAAATGTTTAAAGAAGTTCACTGGTTCATGTTACATCTACTCTACTGAGAAGATTCTGGTCTGGCCCAGCAAATGAGAAAGTACTAAGTAACTGAACACATTAAAAATCACAAACCAGAACAGAACCAAAAAAGAAAAAGATTACCTCAATTGTTTAAAGTCCTTTTATTGGCCTGGAAAGGGTGGAGGAAGCAGGAGGATGGGAAGGGCAGGAAGCAATCTCTTTACTCCACAAGGGTTCTGGGAATCTGGCTGTCTTTGGGGGACTGGGAGAAATGGGAAAAAGAAATAAAAATACGTTCAAAATGCCAAAAATGATAGGAAATGGTTATCAGCTTGAAAAGTTCCTCCAAGGGTTATTAATAGCTAACAGCAAGGAAATCATGACTCACTGGGCAGATAAGTATATCCCAGCCCCTAAAATGTGGATTAGTTCAAAGTTGCTTAACCCCAACTATTCTATCATAACATATACAGGGGAAGGGCTACCACTGAAGTATCACCACGTGCATAAACTTATCTCCATCTTGCAAAGCACTTAAACGTGCATAAGCCCTGTTACTTTTCATGAACTGTAAACACATAAAAGTGTGTTAAATCTGGACAAAATTCAGCATTGGATTTTGACTGCATTTCAAAAAGAATTAGGATAATGGTCTTTTTCAGACATTTAGAGTATTTTGCATTTTAGTGGCTAGCTGGTAGAGTTCTGTCTTGGGCCATGAAATAAGAAATGATCTTACAATTTCACCTCCCCACTTGAATCACAGGCATCCTTATTTTCTGGCATGTGTAGGGAAACAGGCACAAAGAAATTATGGGCCATTCCTTCAAATTCTGGTTGCAGAGATGTAGGTGCCAATAGTCCCACAGTAGTCCATTTCCAGCATAACAAAAGCATATTTGCTCAGGAGCTTACATGTGGGTTTAACTACTGATCTGTAGACACATGAGTAGCAGATTTTTAATCTAAAAGACATTCCAACAGAACAACCAGGAAGTCTGAGGGCTGGGAGGAAGCTGGACTAGAGGAATAGTCAAATGGACAACTGTGTTGCAATGGAATGTGAGAGCAGCCAGCCAGCCCACTGCTACATGTTAGCCTTGTAAAGAAAAATTCTCATGCTGATAGTTAGGCTAGGTAGAGACTGGGGGTAGGGCAACACCGGAACTGCATTTTGAAGACCAAGTAAGCAAGAAAGCAGTGGGCAAATGAGTGGAGTCAGCCAGGATGAGACTTAAAATTATTGTTTCTCTCTGTTGAAGTGCTTATTTCCTTTCACATTCAGCAGCTTTTCTGCATCATGTCTGGCTGCAGCAGACTTGATAAAATTCCTACCCTAAAACAATGACTATGAAAATATCTTTCTGCATATTTGATTGCCTAAGATATTCTCCTGACATAGCATTGGTGAATTTTGATAATCACTTAGTGGTCCAGAGGGAGAAGAGGCTTCAGTGATACCAAAGCCCATTCCCCAGTACCACTTCCTCTGATAAGTGTTATTCTACCTGTCATGTGAAACCTCCAACAAAAGTGTGTGTTCCAAACTCCCAGGTAGTGTGCCTGCGAGGTTTAATATCCAGCCCCTTTGAAGTTTTCCTAATATCTAGCTTATATCTCCTTTGTGGCAATGTAAGCTCCTGACTCTTCCCGTGTCACCAGTGGACATAGAGAACACATTGCTGCCTCCCCTGATGCTGCCTTCTCTACATTTGGAGCTGGTCCTCCTTTCTGCCCTCACATTGTATTGCACTGGAAGTATAAGAACGCAGGGAAAATTGTCAGTGTTTTATACAATGGGAAATCATCTTGATTGGGCTGCTAGGAAAGAGAAAAAAGGGAAGCTAATAAATCTTTTCCATCTCTCAGTACTATGGTTTTCTATTTTTGCATTGGAATGGAACATCATATTCTAAGTCCTTCAGCACAACAATATGTCAGGCAATTGGTAACAATACGTTGGGCTTTTGGGTGGGGGATGCTCATTTTTGCCATCTATGTGAATGATGATTTTCATCAAACAGTTTTATGGCTTCAGTGAAATATTTGTAAAGTGGCTTCTGCAAATGTGACTGATTGTCTAATTTCATTCTACTTTTTGTTTTCACTGGGTTATGTAAATCACTGAGTATTATGTACACTCTGCATTTGAAGAACTTTTTTATTGGGGTGAATTCATGGTTTCTATGAAATTCTTATTTGCTATAAGTAAAAGCCTGTTTACCCACGTTGAGGAATAAGCACATAAAAGATGTTAGGAATAAACAAGTTATTTTCTTTATTTCATGAGTGTCAAATAGATTTATTTATTGTACACACTTAGTTTAAGTAAGGGAAAATGTTTGTTCACTTTTTCATTTGCCATGTATTTCATGAAAAGCATTACACACATTTAGAACATATCAGACAATATGGAACATATTACAGCCTATAGCAGCTGTCATGATATTTCAAATATATTACAGGGAATGACATAAAATATTTTCAACATATTCTTATAATTTTAATGTATATTGTGTGGTGTCCCATAGTTTGAACAGCAGAACAATGGGCCAATTCTTTTTTTTTCTTCTTTTAAAAATTGCATTTTATATATTGTCAGATATATTTTTACCATGTGTGCAATAAATTATATGAAACACGTAACACACATATGGAAAAGGTATGACTTTTTTGAGGGGAGGAGGCTGTGGATTGCTTAGTAAGAAACTTAAATCCTTTGTGCATTGTTTAAGCCGCAGTTGGTATCTCTGCTCTGGTCTGCAGTCAGTGAGGTTTGTAAAACAAGCATTTGTGATTTCCAACAACTGAGCTATTTTCTCTTGAAGTTAAGTTGGTAGCATAGAGTGAGTCACAAAAGTCTGTGGCCTGGAACAAACATCAGGAATAGCTTGTCACAGGGCAATCCATTCTTTGTTGATGATGAGAAAGTCATGAACACATGGCCCTTTTCTGCACCAGGCCCTGGAAAAAAGATATATCACTCATAGCAGCAAGTCTGAGCCAGGTGATGGCAACCAGAGATGGTAGGGTTATCCCTACCACAAACAGAAGCCAGCTTCTGAGATGGCACTGTGTCTTTGCCTTTACCCTGGAGGTGATGGGAAACTGCAGAGTAATTTAGTTAAGCTAGCTGAGCCTCAGAGGCCAGTGTCTATTTAGAGACAGTAATCAGAGTTTCAGCCTGTCAGGTAAGTGCATTGGGAACTGTAGTGTGCAGAAATACGACAAAAATAGATTTAAGTTAGTCTCAAGTACAGTTTTTCTGTCCTAATGGATTTCAGATGCCTATTGGTCACATATTCAAGAAATATGTTAAAATATGGAGTAGTCTGAAGGTGATTTGGTCAAAGTATCTGTTATTGTCTGCTCTGTGTCCTGTGCAATCCTGAGCTGATCTTGAATGAGTCCCACTCCTTTGTGCTTGTTTTCGTGGGCAACATTCCCACCTTTTACTCTGCAGCTGCTCAGGTCTGAGCAGTCTTCAAACCCAAGCAAGATGAGATCCAAGCCTTAAATTGTAATGTAGATGATACTTTCACTTGAGACTTCAGGAGGGGAGGTTAAATCAAGACTACACCTTCTCTGCATCCTATGGATTATAACACCTTTTCTAAATGCCTGCAAGAGGTAGGTTGCAAGGCTTCTATCTCATTAGAAATGCAGAGAGCTCAAAACCTACCACTGACAGAGGTTTCAAACCAAGGGAAATAATCCAATGCAGGATAACAGTAGTGAGTCTGGGTTTTACAAATATAAATCGGTGCTCTGAAATTTTTACCCAAGCTGTTTAATAACTGCTTAATTCATCCACTAGGACTATGTATTTTATTTCAAAAAAGCCTAGAAGATCAAGGATTTTACTACTTGAGGCAAACAGGAGCTAGAACCAAGGTGAATTGTCTTTAAGACTTCGCATTTAGACAAACAATACTCCTTGTTCTATATGAGCATACCAGCTATAGTGAGGAGGCTTTAAGGTTAACCACTTGACATTTGAGGAGTGGACAGGAAACTTCAGGCATCCTTTTATGGATTTGCCTAATATCATGGTCTTTAATAGTATGATCCTTGCTGCCTTCTCTGTATACAAGCCTGGTGCACTATGCTTGAATACATAGAACAGCTCAGTACTGCTTTTATCATAATCTTTTTTTACTTTACTGGTCATTATTGAATGTATTCCATTCAAACATTCTCCTACTTGCTTTGTGTTTTTCTCTCTGTAACAGCTGCATTTGGGTGGGGGTCTTCCAGGAATGTCTTCCTAGGTCTCTGCTCCCCACAAAGGCACCACACGTGCAGTTCAGCTAAGGTTCAGGAGTATGTGTGAGGGAGGTAAAACATACCACTGATTGATGGGGATGGTGTATCAAAAGCACAGTCATCCTAGGAGTTGTGAGAGACCTGAGCTCAGGGAGCAATGATTGTGGAGATTTCAGGTGGTAAAATCTATGAAATGTTGACAGACCATTGAGAAAGTCCAGGTTTTCTACTAAAATAATGTGGCACATTTGAGTGGATGTTAACATCCAGGTATAAAAAATTACACTGCTTTTGGTTGACACAACTGCTTCTGCATATCAAATGCCTGATGGGTATCATAGGAAGTGAGGACTTTTGAAAGAATAATTGCCATGTTTTCTTTGACACTAGAATTGTCAATGATAGGGTGTTCTATATCAGTGCCTTTCTGTCATTAATGCCAGTAGTGCCTTTAATCATGTTAAGGGAGACTCTTGGAATAGCTTAATCTACGTCAAGTGAATTAGCGTAAGTGACACATTGCAAATCGAGTCTAAGCAATTAGTCCACCACATCTCTGTCTTGCAAGTAACTAGGAAGTTTTGGCCAACACATGCACAAATACACATGAACAAATAAGCATTTACATGCATACACATATACACATACATAACAATCCTGAAGCAAGACATCCATTGGCAATTACAACACCAATGATGAAAACCTGGCAAAGTTGCAAGCAGATTTCCACAGGTGGAAGTGCTGAATAACCTTCCTGTTGTCCACAGGTCTCTTTAGCACTAGTCACACAGACAGACAGGCAGACACTCTGTCATGACTTACTCCTCCTTGAATCACCTTGACTACATTTTCTCCACAATGAATTCACACCCAAAATTATCCTGGCTCCCTCCTGCCTGTATTATTTCCATTCTGGCACTGCTGGAGCTGCAGCAAGAAATGAGGGAAGAAACGAGGCATGTGTCAGAGCCATTGCATTAGCTTTCCCATGTTAAAGATGCACAAGGAGGAGGCAGAGTCTGGTAAAGAAAGCGGGTATATGTGTGGGACACAAACATTTGCACATCAAATAGTAAGACAAAGAGACAGCCCCCTCTTCTGTGCTTGAACAAATAGGGGTTACTCTGCCCCATAGGAAACAACCTCATAGGTTACACAGCTCTGACACAGATTATATGAGGTAGACAAAAGTGTTGTACAAGCAGGAGAGGAGAGAATGGTTTCAGCTTGTCCCAGTTTCCTGACAGGATTAAGAAAAAGGGGGGGAGGGGAAAGTAAAGAAATATATATACTTCTGAGCTAGAAATGCAGGGTTGGTTTGGGTATTTTTTAATTATTATCATTATTTGCTTTCTGGCTTTTGAGCCTGCACCACGCATTTGGATCAGATAAAATAGTAACTTTTTCTTTCTTTTTTTTTTTTTTTTCCCCGTACCTTTAGAAGCATTAGTCTTTACGTGATATCATCCCCTTCCTGTCCCTGAGTTTTAATTTTGGGTGGACTCCTGAAAGCAGAAAAGCCTGTATGTCTCCTCATCATACGAATTTTCCATTCTGCTTTGTAACACACCTAGGACCAAGAGAGCACAGGAAACATGGAGGTAAGGACTTCCTAGTGAAAAAAGTGCATTAAAGAAAAACAGCTCAGTGACAGGCTGACTGTGTGGCCTTTGCTTTACCTGGCTGCTCAGGAGCAACATGAACTAGGTCATGATCCTTATGTACTGCTCTTCCTGTTCATGGGTTACAGATACACTAGCCCTGTGGTTTTAAGTGTTGTTACTGGTTAAACAAATGGGTGTTATCTTGCGTGCCCAAGCTTTTGGAATAATGAGAGATTGCACTTTCAATTCATGGGTTATGAGCCTTCTCATTTTTGTGGCCATGACTGATCACCGTTATCGTTATCTTCTTGTATTATTATCTACATTTAATTAATATATATAATTGAGTTCTCTGAATAATTCTTACTTGTACTAACAAACATCACTGAGGGGGAAAAAAAAGGAAAAAAAAAAGAGTGCATTCTTAATGATCTTTTTCCACTGATGGAGATGACACCACAGTATTTAGTCATCACAGCCAATGGCAGGTCACTAAGAAAAATTCAAATGCTATACTAGGCTATTTAGAGACGATTATTGCCTTCAAAATGTTCTGCTTAAATGGTAAAGCCACACAGAGGTCTTTGTCATCTCTGACAGATGTCATTGTCACCTCTGATGCACTGCACTTCTTAAGAAGTGATTGATGTTTAGAGTCCAGAGATGAGTACTGAGGGCTGTCAGAGTATTCAAAAACAAGAGTTATGAGGAAAAAATTGGGGTTTTCAGTCTAGAGAAGTGACGAGAGGCTGCATAACTTTTTAAATCATGCTATCTTGGTTTGTCTCAGCAAAGGAAGAGCACAGATTATTTCTTCTTCACGGCAGTTGCGTTTTATGTATTAATATTGCAACACGGTAGATGCAAGGTTTCTAAGAGCAGATTATATAGCATCTGTCATAAGCGACATGGCTGTTGTTTCCACAGTGGGCAGAGAACAGATGAGGATGTCTGTGAGGATCATGCCATTTCTTCGATGGGATTCTGGAAGTCTCTTGATGTGCTAAACTTTATTATTTCCTTCTGAGGAATATTTTCCAATGTAACTAATAAAGCAGCTATACCATTAACCCTCTGCAAATTATCTGCATACTGCCTGAATTGCTAATCCTGAATATGAACACTCCACTTCAGTTGTGCTTGCACTGATGACAAATACAGTTGTCTGTTAGCTCTTCTATTTATTTTCGGTGTCTCTTTTTTTTACTTCCAGAAATTGCATTTTCCTTTCTTGACACCATGTCTACAGAGGCCCTCAAATAGTTACCAAAACTGCAGCTGCTATGTGTGGACTCCTTTGTCCTATACATAAAATCCATTACACTTTTTGTGCTTAGATGCATGGCTTTACAGCTGGATGCATCTAACCTGTGTGGTATTATGTTTTCTTCTGTTGATCTTGCTGGCTTACCCCAGGCAGTCTGTACTAATGACCAACCTTCTCTATTTGCCACCTTCTGTTTCCCTAGCTAAATTTTCTTGTCATTAAGACTATGAACCCTATGAAAACTTTGCAGGTATTGCTTGCTGAGATCCTTGAAGAACAGTGAGACAGGAATAGATGCCAGATGAGCCTTTCCACAAATGCATTTTCTTCATAAGAGTATTCTGTTTTACAGTTTCATTTGAGTCCCATGAGTCAGTCATATCTGAGCTGTTGAATGAAGGCCAACTGCATTTTGTGTCTTTCTAATTTCTTAATTAAAACATCCTGCAGGGCAAACTCAGATGCCTCACAGAAGTCTGTTACATCAACAAGATTATCTTTAGCCACCAAGCTGGTAATTTTATCAAATGAAGATATCAAGTCAGTTTGACAGGATCTGTTTCCCATAAAACCTTTTTGATTTGCCTAATTTATATTTCCTAACGTAACTGTTTATTAGCTGAGCCTATGTCATGTCATGATTTCTCTCAGGGTGTATGGCAAGCTGACAGATGTAGAGCTAGATTGGGAAATCACAGTACCATGAAATTTTGTTTGGAATGGACCTCTGGATGTCAACTTCTCCAATACTCACAACTCGAAGGACGGCCAACTTCAAAGTCTGCTCAGGGCCTTGTCCAGTCCAATTTTGAGTCTCTATGAGGACAGAGATTCCACAGCCTCTCTGAAAATTGCTGCCAGTGCTTTAACACAGACGTTACACAGATTTTGTTGTTGATTTGTAATCTGAATATCCCAAGAGGTGGACTGGGCCCATTGCTTCTTTGGTGTACATCTCTGAGAATTTTCTAGATCCTTCTTCTCTGTAAGATTCCATTAGAGAGCTGAAGACAGAAATATGTTCCCCCCTTTGCCCTTCCCTCTTCAGGATAAACAAATCCCTCATGCTTTGCTTCCCACTGTACATTATATGTTTCAGCCCCTAAAAGCTCACCAAAAATTATGACAGTAAAAATTGTTGATTGTGTCACATACCTCAGTACTTTAAGACCTGGAATGCATCCCAGTCTACACCTCCTACACTCCCTACTGTAAATGAAGATTGACAAACATCTTTGAGGAAGGATTATTACATCTAACTTCGGAAAGGATAAATCACCTCAGCTGTAGCATTCATTGCAGCACAGAGAGTCTCAAAGGCTGGTTTAAACAAGAATCCTAACTTTGAGACGTCTGAAATGAGGTGAGAATAATCCCACCAAAAAGTGCATGCACTGGCTAACTCCTTCAAATCTTACAGGTGTATGTTGTCTGATCATATTATCTACCCTTTATCCTTATTCTTGTTAGAAGATAGTGTACATACCTCATACAATACAATTTTTTCTCAAGGATCTACCCTCAATTGTCACATCCTATCTGGTACCAGATCTTTTGTTAGTTTTCCTTTGGTGGTTATTTTAAAACAAGTTACTGTGTTGTCCCTAGTATTCATTACTGCGTGTTTCCCCTTGCAGCTTTCCACTCACTTTTGTCGTAGCATCTTGATTTATGTCAATCACTGTTAGCTTCTCTTTCTTTTATTTACTTCATATAATATAGGCATGCTGGTGTGTGTATGTGTGGACGTATATATGTCTGTAAGCGACTGTATGAGACCTTCAAAGTCCCAGCTAAGCCAGCATGGCTGTATAACCTACACGTCCTCTTTCTAGACTTACATCATTTCCATTTGGGGGAATCTAATATGTTTTTTTCAGAAGTGCCTGATTACCATTCATGGTTTTTGCCACTGCTTTAAATTCTTTGTCTCTACTGGCTTGATTAATAGTTAGTTTTGGCTTGGTGGACCTAGACCATTTGAGGCATTGAATATATAAAATATCTGTTTATATATTCATACATACACTGCCTCTGTATGTATGAACACATCAGCACACATGCATGCAAGCATGCTCACATGCACATGTGCACAGACACATACAATGTTATTGTGTACATGTACAGCTCAGAGTATCTCAGTAATATTCAGCCTGCTATTGGGAATTCTACTGACTCTACCCATGATCTCTTTCCCGCTTAGCATTATGGGAAAGAAGATAACCAAGAAACCTTCTTGGAATCACAAGTTAAGAATCCTGGAGCTTATAATGGTTCCACCCTACTTTAAAAAATATGAACTTTGTAATTCCCATGGTAACCAAAATGTCTGATGGAATCATCCTTAAATGTTCTGCCCTAGTTAAATACAGTTTTATTGTGCATAGAATAAAGTGATATCATATAACTATCTGATCATCCTCTGTGGTAAGCTATAAATAGAGCAGCCCTATTGTAGGAAAACTGCGAACTGTAAATTATATATTCATACAATATATGTTTTTTCATGTAGAACATTTTATTTTGGCCTCGTTGCTCAAAGGCCTTGTTGGGGGGATATTTTATAAGAGTGTTTCCTTCCTAAGTGTTTAAGCAATAAGACTACTCAGACTCCTTTGTTCTTTCTAGTGAAAGAACAGAATTGACGGAATGAAAGAGGCACTTAGATTCCTTCCATGGTTTTTTATATTCACATAATGTCTCCTTTTAGCTCTCTTACTTGCAAAGTGATCAGCTTTGAAGACTTCAATACTCTTCATTAATATTGATTTTTGGGTGCAAAATGAAATTGTGTCATTGTTCTCTGTGTCCTACCTCAAATTCTGCTTCACACTGTGCTCTCAAAAATATGACCATCTTCCTTGTAAGACCAATGATTATACCAGAGTGAAGGAGGTCCAAAGGAGGTGAGATGTACAAAACAGTTGTTTTCAATCCAGCTGGTTTGGGGTTTTTTGTCCTCCACCTGAGAAGCTGAAACACTGTTTTGATCCTGCTGCTAGATCTAACACCCTATTGACCTCCATCACCACAGATGGAATACTCCAAGTTTCCACTGGTATCTACAAGCACCTTTTGTTTGCTTTCTGCTTAGGACATTTTTGATACATTGAATATCTCCTGAAGTATATACATAAGCATTTCTAACTTGTACAGGTTTAAAATATTGTTTATAGATGGAAAGACTGAAGTGGGGGAAAACCAATGGGCAATAGATTCACAGTCGCACCAAAGTAAATACCTTGTTTCCCATAGCTGGTAGTAGACAATCAAACTGCCTGCCCTTCCAAATTGTGGTGTTTCTCTGAGAGAGACACTGGCAGGGTTGGAGAGATCTGACAGAAAAGAAAAAAAAATATTTTTCAGCTGGGCTGTTGATAGAGCTGGGTTCACATCGTGATACTTTGGACATTGGTCAAACCCATCCCCAAAATGTTGGCTTTTCTTTCAAGTTCTTTCCTCTGAGTAGAGCCACAAAATGATTGCCAGATTGGCCGCTTTCCTGTTGCTGCCCTCTGTTTTTCTTCTTTTGGGGGGTATGGAGACAGTCACCAGTGTTGTTCTCAGTCAGTGACGTGGATTGGTTTCACCAGCTCAAACATCTGCCCAGAAAACTGTTCACTTAGAGCTGGATGAAACAAATCTTGCTTTTTTTAAAGCTCTTATGCTTTCTAGGAATTTGCACTGGGTCTGTTCCATCTCCATGTTCTTTTTCCGTATCTCACACTGGCCTTTGTGGTTTCTATCCTGGGAATTGAGCTGAGAGACAAAAAGCATAAGGAAAAGGAGTTTGATACTCTTGTTGTTGTGAATTTGGTGATTAAAGCCTTGAGAACAGATTAAGCTGAAACTGCAGTTTGAGAAATGTAACCTATTTAAATAGCAGACTTCACTTTCTCCTGTGGGAATCACAACCAGCAGCTATTTCTGATACACAATGAGATGTGGTTTCCACTCCCCATCCACCATATTTTCAACTGCTTTTGTTGTTCTTTAAAGTTCATTTTCTTTGCACATGTCAGACCTTAAACCTCTCCCTTGCTAAAAGGCAGTCTTTATTGAAATTAAGGAAGCTACATGCAAAAGGAAAATAAAAATGTGTGACTCTGGAAAAAGCAAAACAAAACACAAAGACAGAACACGAGTGCCCTTAGCTTCTCCAAACCTTACCCTTCAACTTGGATTTTGATTGCTGACGGCTGGGATTTAGGAAGCAATTTTTGTTTGTTTATTTGTTTTCACTACAGGCAGATGAAATACTTGGAGTGAATAACCATCAAGGCATTGGGAGGACACATTTAGACGTTATTTCCTTTTGTCCTTAGTGCCTGCCTGTGTCTCCCCAAGTGGAGATGCTGACTGAGAGACTGGATAGCAGATTTTCTTGGGAAAAGCTCTATTCAGAGGGGAGTGAAACCACTTTGTTCCTGTCCTGACAACTGTTTCAGAGCTTAACCAATCTAGCAGTGTCTTCCAGACCTGACCTCAGCTACAGATTTGCTCTGCTTCTTAAAGTCATGCCCTTAAAGGGTGGTGTTCAGTCTCCATTTGCTACTCGGCAAGAATTTGCTTTAGAGGGGAAACCTTCTAGGCTTCTGCTAATATTCCCAGGGGAAACCTCATAGCACACCAATCTCTTTTCCACCACCCCCACCAGGAGATAAAAGACCTGTTTTTTTGTGCAGCATCTGGGTAGACCATTTACTTCCGATGACAATAATCAGAAGAGATGATGAAGCTCCCGCTTATGAAGGCCCTGTTGTACCTGACATAAAGGAAAGGATTTGATATTGTTAGCCACAGAAGCAGGCAGTTTTTGCGGTTTATCTGAGGGCAAGTAACACAAAAGAGACTGCCAGGATGGTAGGACTCATAGGACCCAGCCAGCAGAGGGGGATGGCTGAGATCATGAGCCCATTTCTGTCTTGCCCAGTGTCTAAAGTTGCCCATGGCTCTTGAGCTATTGCAGACAGACTGTTGATCCCACCTCTATGCTGCAGTTCACCAGGATCATGACACTGTCACTTCACAAGAAAGGGCCCCTGGAGCAAAGCTTTTCTGGAAATTGAACTGAAGATCTTCAGCTCCTTGTTAGCCAGCTTAGGCTGAGAGCCTCACTATGCCAAGAAAGAAAAGTACAGTTCATGACTTGCCTTTCCCCTAATCAGTTGCTCATGCACATGATGACACAGGCAAACAGACCAGGTATTTCTCCTGCTTCATGAAAAGTCAGACGGAGTGGCTGCTAACACTGCTTCTCCTTAGGAATGCTTGGAAGGGGTAAGAATATCATGCTGCGGGGGAATCTAGTTGCTAGAGAGAAAGGGAGAGAAGATAGGACTGTTGCAGTATATCTGCAGAAGAATTTTATTATTAGTAGTAGTATTGTTATTACTTTGAAGTCTGCAGGACACACACACAGACCGCATGATTCAATCTGATTGCATTGCCCAGCAATGATCACACGTACCTACAGCTGCACCTGGCAGGATTTCTGTGTACATAGTTTTCTTTCTAAAGAAACTTTTATGAACTCCCAGTCTGACTGTGGCTGAGTATAGAGATTGGGATCTGGGTCAGGTCTTGCTCTTTCCCTGTGGATTTTACCTAATCCTCATTGAGTCCTGCCAGAGCTTCTCTAACTCCTTTTTTTTTTAACTTTGAATCCGTTTGATAACACCATGTCCCAGTCATTGTTGTTCAGGTGTCTTGAGGGTTTTTATACCTAAAGCAACGTGTGAATGAGAGGAAAGATGCCAAATACAAACTACCCCTACACCCCAAAAAAGGCAAAGTGGTAGTGGGGAAAGCGGAGAAACTCTTGCCTTTAATGCGTGCATTTTCCAAGGAAAATAGAAGAAAATATAACAGACACCAAGAATAACATCCGATTTTATGCTGCCAGCCCATTTTATGACTTTAAAACCCAGTAATTTTTATCCAGCATAGTTTCTGGGAAGGAAAAAAAAGTAGGGGGGGAAGGATCCACACACTTCTAATCATATTCAAGTAGGCACTGTACAAAACCTGCTGGAAGCCAGCAGTGGTGATGACTGGCTCATTACCATTATATAAATAGTATTTAAAGTGCAGCTGGGCCCTCACATGAGCAGAGACCTAATTGATGCCGAAATATGTTCATTTCAAGTCCTGTGACTTCACATGGAAAATATTACACTGGCTAATTAATGGCAATGAAAAGAGATGATGCATTGCCTTATAAAACAAGCAACTGAAATGCTGAGCTGCCATCCAAAAGGAAAAAGGGGAGGGGAGAAGGGGGAAGAGCTCTGGAAGTTTAAAGTATAAAAAGCCCCAACAAAATAAAATGCGTGCTCACATACTCAGAATGACACACACACAATCAAGAAATGGAGACATTCAGGAGGAAATGACTTGCTATTTATTTGACAGCTCTCAGGACAAATCTGAGTTTATTGTATGTCCTTGACAGAGAAACAGCACAAAACCCAGTCTTTATACAGAAGAGTTCAGGAAAACAGAAATGCCTCAATTCTGGCAGTTCTGAACACTACCTAACTAATACCCTTCTCAGGCACTTAAAGTCAAATCTACAATGTCATTATTTAAAACTTGTAAATATGAATGGCTTAAACTAGGAATACAGGGTTGAGTTAATGGAAGAAATTAATTTGGCACTGTTTTGCAGCACAACAGACAAGTAATTGTCATGGTCTCTGGTACCCATAAATTGTACAAATGTGTGAATTGAAATCTTAATGAAAGCCTTTGGTCTAATGTATGGTTAGCCATACTAGAAGGTGAAATGAGCTATGACAAAGTTGTGGGTAAAAAGATTAGAAGTGCGGGTAAGCCATTTTTAGGTAAGGCCATTAACACTAAATCTGTCACTGGTTAGTTAGGTGACTGTTTATGAATACTAGTTTATCCTTACCAATATATGACCCTTTTTTTACTCTAGAATACATTGAAGAGGAAATACCTCCCACAAGTAATTTGAAGACACAGACGGGCTCTGCAAAATGCACATACAAAGTCACAGAAGTTAGAAAATCAGCACTAGGTGTCCAGCAGCTTCCCTCCCTTCAGAAGACTGTTAAGCTCACACATATTATCCATGCCTTGTCTCAGGATGGGGTGTGACAGTCCTAAATGCTGGATTTTCTAATTCCCTCCTGGAAGACTTCATGATAGCACCACTGACCTCGCTTCAGAAATAAACTGGCTCCAAATTTCTTCTTTGTTTACGTTTTCTTACATTATTGTTTGCGTTTTCTTACATTATTCATAGCACATCTCTTCCTATTTTCTGCAGTCTGAATGTTTTATCTTCCTTCCCTGCTTACACAGTGCCTATTTTTCCTCTTTGTGCTCGTGTTTTTTGCATCTTCAGATCTTTATTCTTCTTGCACATATCATACTTTCCAGTTCTTTCATCATTCAAAGACGTTTTCTTTGACTTTCATGATCTTGTCATTGTCTTCCTTTCAAGAATCAAATTCATTGCTCTGGGTTTTGATCTGTCTAGATTTTGTGGCTCAGTGACTTTATCCCTTTGACAATTCCCACTGACTTGTCTTGTTGCTAGTTCATGCCATAAACCCTCAGCTCTTTTTTCTTTATTTGCTTTCTTAATCTTACTTTCCCATTAGTTCTTTGGGTGTTTTCTTTTCTTAGGGGCACCAATGAATAGAATTAGACTGCATCCTTCCTTTATGCCATTTACTCCCAAATTATACTCCTCAAACTGCCTTTCGTCTACTTTTCTGCTATGGTTGTTTCTGTGACTCCTCCCAAATTATTGCTGTTTGTAAATTTCATCAAGTGCCTGATTATTTCCATTTCCAGAGTTTAATGAAGATGTTAAATGAGACTCTTGCAGAATCAAAGCAGGCACATCTGTCTCCAAGAAACAATGTTTATAGATAAGCAAGCCGCAATGTTTTTTGGAGTAGGATCTCAGGAAATAATTTCTGAAAAGCCACAAGTGTATCATCTGCTCAGAGACATTTCTCGGTGATATTGCAAGTGCTGCTAATGTGGAGTGTCAAAAGCCACACCAAACTAGGACTGGTTTTCTTTCCCTGCTTCAGTCTTCTGCAACACAAGTAGGTGTTACTTGGTTTGTGGATAGCTTGGGATACTACTTGTACCCAGGACATCATATGAGACAGTATGATCCCACTGAGGGATAGATTGCATTAGCATCTCTCTTCAATTAAATTATCTGAGCTTTGCATATCCACCCTTCTATCATGATGGCTACTTGCACCATTTGCAGTTCAAACAATCAATACACTCATCTCCCCCCCAAAAAAACCCCAAAACTAAATAGAGCAAAACAAACCCTTGCAGACAAAGCTTTACACTCGGAGTGCACCTTTCCTAGGGAAAATGATGAAGCATGAACAACACCAGGCAGATGGCAGCTATGTTCTTTTCTGCTCTACGGGCAGAAAGTCCTCAGACACAATGGCAATGAAAATGCACAAGATCCAGGGCAGAACAAAATTATGTATTTTCTCACAATTATCATCTCCAACAGTTCAATATTTCATTTCAGCAAATTAGAATGTTGTTCTAATGACCACAATGGTACAAATTCAGAATATTTGTTTCTGAAACAATCTCTTCCAGAAACACTTGCTTGGATATTGTCTGCACATTAAACTTTACTGTTGCAGCAAGTGGGGCTAGTATGGAGTGCCTGAAAGCTGAATCAGGGGAGAGTGAACTTTATCCAGAACTCCCTTCATATGATCCTCAAGCCTGCCTCGTATTTGTTGTCATGCAGTTGCACTTCCCAAATTCATGCTAGGAGCTCCTTTAATCACACCCCCGCATGTTTTTGTTTATTAAGTGCTGACTGCATGGCCTGGGGCAGGCAAATCAACTGAGACTTGCCACATTTCAGACTCACACCTGCATCTGGGATGCAAGTGTGATCTTCCAAGTGTGGTGTGTCTTAGATACTGCCTGTTCAATAAGCAGTGATGGAGAGGAGAAAGCTGGGTATAGGCCATCGCTTATAGGTATTTACCTGGAGCTCTATAGCTGTCTGTGTCAAATGACATTGTCTTGCAGTCTTGGCCTACCCTGTCCACTGCTCTGTTCAATGCATGCACTATTTGCATCTACCTAAGCCTGCTGTAATCACTGTGGTGTAGAGCCTGGATGGAGCCCAAAGTGTTTTGCCTGAGGCTGCGAGAAAGATCAGTGAAGAAAGCTTTGATTTGAAGCATTATCTCCCAAATCCTAATTAATTTCCCTACTGGCAGGGATGTCTCTCCCTCCTCTTGTGGTTTAATTTGCACACCTGAAATAATGAATGAAAATAGAGCAGGAGTGAGAGGAGTGAGGCTGCTGGGCTGGTGCAGGGCTTTGAACACACCCTTGGAGAGGAGCTCCAGTGTGGAGGCTGGCTCACTTGCTCTGGTGTAGAGGCATCTTCCAAATTCAACTCCACCTGGGAGCCTGGATTACAAACCCTCTCAGGCCTAAAGGGTCTGATATCCCATTGAGACATTGCTTCCCTTAACCCCTGCCAAGAAGAAAGACCTCCATTTAATGCTCCGTACATGAGGAGCCTCTGTGTGCAGCTGTACATTTACATGGGCATTCAAGAAACGTGCACCCTTTGGGAACTCTGCCTGTGAAGTTGTGGACAGGGCCATGCCAGAAGACTTCGGAATATTTCTCTAGCTTGAAGGCCTTTAATAACACAGGCAGTTTATTGAAAATTTGTGATGAACAAGGGACTGACCTAATTTTCTTGTGGGATAACGTCTGGCATGAATAAAGCCTTCCTCCTGTCTCTTGTTTCTCATGTCTGGTTAAACATTGACATGGATGCCCTGTAAGTTTTATCTTCCACTGGCATGAAAACTGTTCTCCAAAGATTTCCGGTTTCATGTTGCATTTTATTGTACTGACAAATGTTAACTCAGTTGAAACATCAGACTCTTGTGGTGTACTGTTTCGGTGAACTGGGCACAAAATACCTACCTTAGCAAAAGTAAAAGAGGGAGTGAAATACAGTTCAGCAAGAGTTTTTACACTTCCCTCTGTTGTTTTTTCTCCATTATTTTAAATTACTTGGACTGATATTTTTTGTAATGATTGCTAGGCAGGGATGTTTCAGAGCTGAACTATATTGTCTAAACAGCTTCAACCTAATGATCTCTGAGAGGAAGAGAAAAAGAGGCTGAAATCACCAGCAATCTCCAGCTGCATCTATGGCTTTGGACAAGTTTGATCCAAACCCAAATGCTGACAGATCAGGGCCTGTGCTGTGCAGTTTTTCATGTGATACTCTCTAGCTTTGATTTCTGGGAGAGGAAAGGAAAGGGTGGGTAGGGGATCAAAGGCAAAAGCTACATCCACACCCTCATGTTAAATCCAAACCCACTTGCTTTAGGATGTTAAAGAGGACATAGAGGAAAAACATTAAAAATATAAGAGGAAAAGTAGAAGACATAATGCCTGCATAGAGAGAGGGGGAAAAAGGGGGATTTGAAGCTCATATTCCATTGAAAGTTCAGCTGTGCAAATGTAAAACTTACAGAGAAACATACGCTTTTTTTTTTTTCTTCATTTTTGGCACATATATCTCTTGTCATGCCACTGTCAGGAATGCAACAGGAAGGTCAGTTTTACCCACTCCCTCTTGCACCATACTGGCAGACTTATAATGGATCATTGGAGTGTAAGTGCAGTGTCTTTCCAGCTGGCAAAGAACAGACACAAAATGGAAAAGGATCACTAGATGCCACTGGAAGAAGTGAAGTTGCATCAACAATTTCTTTGGGGAGACTAACCCAAGCAGTATGTTGAGTTCTGGTGCTCTTTTTTGGTCCATGTCTAGATACCCGTTCCCTCACGGATAGATAGGTTGTGACTGTAGAAGTGTAGTCTGAGCTTACACAGCCCGCAAATCACATCTGCCTCTGGGGCACATGATCTCAAGCCTCTTCTAAAGTGGATTCTGGAGTGGACTTATTTGTCCAACATTGGTTGCCAAAAGAGCAGCTGGGAAATGCGGAGGCAGCTGGGTTGAGCATGGTGAATGTCCTTAAAGACTGATGCAGTAGAAGAGTGTAGTTCCAGACAGGAATCCAGACTAGAGGGATTTAGGCCATTTGGTTGGCGTCAGGGCGGTTGTCTGACCTGGAGGGCATAGGTGGGAGAGGTGCCATGATAGTAGGCTCAAATAACCCAGAACCTGAAGGTATGAGACTGGCTAAGGAAGCAGGGCTAGAGTACAGCCTGTGAACCCTTAGAAGCTGTAACTAGATGAGAAAGTAAGATCTGCTGAGACAGATGGACTTTGTCAAAAAATTTCCTTTGCACCAGCTACTCCAGGGGCATAAGAAACTCCTAGTGGAGACCAAAAACCAAAAGCCTTCATTGGGCCAGTGACAGTTTGGAATAATGATTGGATTGAAAAATATTATGCATATAGGTATGCTAGGGATCACAGACCACTGTGCTATAGATAAGGGTATGTGTTTGTTGTAAAGGGCCTTGATACACTTCTTGCACTAAACAAGGATTTGTCTTGCCCAGACATTACTGCAACAGCTGTTACTGGGGACAATCCTGCCTTAATGGAAGGGAGTCAAGAGATAGTTTGGCCAAGAGAGAGTCAGTTGGAGGTCTCCATCAATGCACCAGGAAGAGTGCAAAATGAAGCAGGTGGTGTGCCATACTCTAAAGCTCTGAAAGAGCAACTCAAAAGCTTTGGAAAGGACATTAAAGGGTACTGAAATTAATTTATTAGTGATGTGACTTGTTGCTGGTGAAATATCATGAAGAAAGCTTGGGGAGACTCTTCAAGGGTCTGCCTTCAGGTGTTGTACAATTGCCTGATTTCTGTGTAGCAGGAAGTGTTAGCCAATGAATTATTAACACAAGAGTGTTTTCCTTAGGAGACAGAAACGCTCTTCTACAGCAAAGCCTTTTCAGCAAGAACTGGCTGACCCAAACGCCTTTTCAGAAAGAGAAACTTCTGCTGTCACAGACAGAATGCCAGTGCCAGTCCCCTTCAAACTTTGACACCATGAGAGTCAAATGTTAACAGAAACTGGTGGTGGTAGGCTTTCCTGCAAAGGCAGGGGGGTGTTCTGAAGATGTGATTCAAGCTCTGCTCGAATGTTTCTTTTCCATTGCTGCCCTCTCTGGTTTCCCTTAAATAGTCAGCTTACTTGTTACTGGATTGTCCTCCAGGAGGACGTCAGAGATCATATTTGCAGTGTCCCCAGCATGAGTGCTTCCTTCATATCTGCTGAAGCTACAAAAGCAAAAATGGGTCAGACTCCTTCCCTAATGTGCCATCAATAGTTACACTCCAAATGAACATGGTCTAGTAAGCTGCTTTCCTTTAAAACTCTTTTTCCAATGCTAAATTAGACAGATTATAGTCAGTAATTTCTAGCAGAATCTTCTTCAAGGAGTTCTCACTGTAGGGAGATGGAAAGATTCGTAGCTTTTTATCTGTCTTAATGTCTGCATTTGTGCTGGTACTGTGCCTAAGAGGCTCCTGTCCTCATTGCTAGAACAGAAGCAGTACCTACTGAAATACTTGCACACTCACAAATGTACTTCTGCTCCAGCCTGGAGGGGTCTACCAGGGAGTTCATTCTGAATAACATTGTTCATTCTTTGATCTCACTGATAGTGCCAGCAATGGAGGCCCCACTAGGGAAGCCACTGCAAAAGCCTTATCAGATTGCATTAATTAATAAGCTAAGCTGGGGATGAGTGATTCATCTAGGAGGGAATGCATCTCACTTCATAATCTACACACTAAGACACGAAACCCTTGCTTTCATGAGGTAAACTATTCCAAAAGGTGAGGGAGAAACAACATGAAGAAGGGAGGACTTAATTGGGAAACAATATACTAGCTGATATGTAGCATCCATCTGATAAGAGAGTTACAGCTGCTAAACTACGAGCAAGCGCACCAAAGAATGACTTATCTTGTACAGAGCCATGAGACATGTTACTCAGAGGATAGCCTGGAACCCAGACATGACTGCTTGGCATTAAGGTAATGGCACAGAGCCATTGGGTGTAAAGACCATGTGGGTTTAAGAGAATTTGCCCAGATGGCTTCTGCCCTGTAACCAGTACAGTCATAAATATGTGCTATTTCCTCATCATCTATCACAGAGGCTTCTTTTGGCCAGAGAGAGCAAAAGATTGATTATTCTTGGCTTATCATTTTTTGCTAGACAGAAGCTTCCTGGTTCACATTCAGATTTAGTAGAATTGGTCTTGTCATTCTCAGATTACTAGGTTCAGCTGCTCCATTATGGGAACATCCAAGGATGGAGAAGAAGGGGAGAGGTTCCAAAACTTAAGACTGGAGAGTCTGAGACATGGGCATTTCTTTCTTTTTTTTTTTTTTCTCTCAATATGAGTTTGAACCTCATTTAATGCAATTTCAGCTTGACAAGGTCATTGGCTCCGAAGTCCATCTCCCAGACCAAAGGTTCCTCTGGTAATGTGAATCATCATGCTTTGCATCTCTCATTTGCCTTGCTGTTCACATTTGCAATAAAAAACACATGAGAAACAAAATAAAACACATGAGAAAGATGAAGCATATTCAATCAGGGAAAACTCATGACACATCTGTCCTCTTAGCTGTCACCATTACAGATACGTGAGTCTTCCAAAGTTGAAAGCTCACATCAACCTTGATAATTACATCAACAGCAGGGAAGCACCTCCAGCAATAAAGGACATCAGATTCTTGATTGCTGGAATTCTAATCATTTGTTTTTAATTTTGTAGGTATTTGAGCAGATAAGAAGAAACAAAGATTCTTTGCTGGATCTTTGCCTCGGAACAACTACTCATCTTGCTCCGTTTACCTGAGGCTAACAAGTTCCTTTCTTCACCTCTGTCTAGGTGGTACCTCTAGAGACCAAGTTCCTTGAACTAATACAAGTGAGCAAAAGGACTTAATTCAATACCTCATACAGGAAAGGAGAATCTTTACATGGATTTCCAGATGCTACAGGTTAGATCATAAACAAGTACTGCTTTACAGTTCCAATAGTGCAGTGCTAATCACCTTTGTCTGCAAAATCAGGGGCCTGAAAAGTTTTTGTTTCTTCAGAAAGTGCAATCTTAAATAGACACACATGACCCCAAAGCCTCTTTCTAATATGACTGCAAAACCACATTCTACTGACAGTTCATTAGTTGCTACCTTCCAGAATACATGATGGATAGGAAACATCAAGCCAGAAGTTGATGATACAGTAAGCTGTAAGCAAAAGGAAATTGTAAATGAAAGTGTTTCCATATCATGTGTACTGCTGAGTGGCTCCCATGTCAATTATATGAGCCCTTCTTCTAAAGCAATCTTCCAATTGGATACCAAGTATAACTCCTACCAAGAGGTCTCTGAAATGCCATCAACAATTGTGCTTTCTGACAAAAAGATAAAGTTAACTAATTGTAAGCACCCTTTGCTGACAAATTCAGAAAAAAAACACTGGCTTCTCTTCCTGAAGAGACAACAAATAAAGTGGGTCATATACGTTAATACTTTTGCACTGACGTAACTTTGGCACAGGCCTTGGGTTCTTTCCAAGGTGCCACCTGGAACAGGCAGCATACATTTAACACAACAGGGAGCAACAGTCACGTAAAATTAAATCACAAGACCCTACAAAGCCCGTTGCCTAACCTCTGGCAAAGGGACATAGGGGATATGTGGGGAAGAAGTACAGAAGACAAGGCAGATATAACATGATCCTCCTTTTAGCAGACCTCCCTTGGCCTCCGTGTGATTTAAATTCATTCTGGACTAAAGGTTATTTCTCAAGTTAGGGGCCACCAAGTCATATCACTGATGGACCAATCACATTTTGAGCCCTTGTGTAAGTTAAGTCCCATAATCCCCTATGGGAATGCATTCTCTGATTTCAATACATGTTTTGTAAACAGGCACTTTTATGAGTTCAATTGCAATCCACTGCCTGTTAACTTCACTAGTATTCTGCTAACTTCAGTATAATAGAGAAGTAGTTACTGATTGTTCCCTATTCACTTGCTTTAGTATTCATAATTCTATAGGGTTCTATCATACTCCCCTCAGCCACCTCTTTTCTAAGTCAAAGTTCTCTAGCCTGCTCCATGTCTCCTGACTAAACTATAGTACTGTGCTTTTTTCAGCTTTAGAGTATCTCTTTTTTAGTGGGGTGGGACCAGAACTCCACATGCACACCCTCAGTAAACGTCATGGTGAAACTATATTCTCCAGTTTGGTCTCTGTTATGTGCCTGATGTTCCATGAGCCTCTGTGACTGCCAGCGGGCACTGAGCTTGCATTTTTATACAACAGACTGTCATGGCTCCAAGATTTCTTTGTGAATAGAAATAGCTACATTATAGCTCATCTGGACAGTGACTCTCCCCCTGCTCCCATGTGCATTAATTCGTATTCATCAAAACTTTATTTATGGAACTGAAATCCCTGATCACTGAGTTTCATTAGTAACTCAAGAGCAGAGAAGCAGCTCATCTAGCAACGAAGAGCCATTTTAACCACAGCCAGGATTGTTGCCACCCAAACAGATTAGTGGTTAATAATTCATTGATATAGCAATCTACAATTGCATTTTACATATATGGCTAAGGTAATTTTTCACCTCTACTTTAATTTGAATCAGGCACTAATTTGCCAGGCATGCTGTAACATAATGTTGATGGTTTATAACTGAACCAAGGCCAACTTCATATCCAGATGGGAGCAGCACTGCTCTGGCAACTTGGGCAGTCTCCTCAAGAAAGAAGAAGGATTGAAATTGCTAGGAGAATCTAACTTCCAGTCTTCTTAGCAGTGATGCATTCCCTGGACACCTCAAGATTTAGAAAGTTTAGCAGGTCTTTGCACTTGTCAGTACATCTTTAGCCTCTTCCCTTTCCTGATTCCTGTTTCAAACATGCAGCGGCATTCATGAAATCAGCTCCTCTAAACTTCTTCTGAAAGTGTAGATCTCTATATTGTCTGCAAAGCATTCCTCTGTAGAACTGCTCTTTAAATTAAGTACAAAATATTCTGGTTACCCTTCATTGTGTTACTTCCTCATAGTGACCTATTTCTGCAGGCATTGAAATCTTGGATCAGGAACTGCCTTGTTTGGTGTTGGTTTGCATAGAGCCTATCCTGAAAGGTACTTGTTTTTAAAATATAAGGAAAAGTTGTTTTAGAAGATGATTTTATAACTGTCACAGAAAGAACTGGTGTAGTGTATTTTTGGACAAGGGATATAAGAAAGAAGGGTCAGTTGCATTGCTTTTCTGAAACAGTAATGCCCCTGCCATAATGTTTCTTATCAACTTCTCAGCCTTTCCCCATTAAATGTTAAAATGCTTTAACAACAATGGATTCTTTTCACCACTAATCTTGCCTCCTTTTCAGTAATTTTACTATAATTGGCCAGAGTTAGAAATGGCAAATATGACATCGTGCCCTCCTGGTTCAGACATGCCTTCAGCTTTCAAAAATCATCATTTTATTCCTATCTCTTCCACCAGGCTGGTGATTGTGTGCCAAGATGTTTCCTCCTCTGGAAAATAAATGTAATTACTTTGGAATCTCCTTTGCAAGTCTGTTGTGAGATCTGCTGACACAACACACTGTGTAAGAGCTGGACAATATTATGATTATTTTTGTTATTCCTCCCAAAGTTTGAGAACTGATTTGCAGTCCCTCCTCCTTCTCCTTTTTCTTTTCATGGAAGAGGCAGAAATTTGCAGCTGGTGGGAGCTGCAAAATTTATCTTTTATTATTGACCTTTTGCAAAGCCTCAGCAATTATTTCTTTCCCTTTCTAAAACACATGCAGCTCTAAGGATGAGTCAAAGGCTGAAGTGCTATTTTTGAATGAGTTTCTACACTTACTTTTCTTTTATTTCTTTTTCTTTCTTTAGACTCCTCCTGTGCCCCCCTTAAGAGAGACAGAAATGAATGGAATTCCATTTTGGAAAGGCATGAGAAACAGATGCAAACACGCATGCATCAGGCAAGGCATTCTCTGAAACCTCTTCAGTTGGAAGAGCAGATTTAGAAAGACATTTGATGCTGGTAGCCTGTTGAACTGCTAGCAACAGGCACAGCAGGATAACTCTCCATCTAGCTATATAAAAGAGCTAATAAGCATTATTTACAAGCAAATATATATGTGTAACAGTGTGTACGCATGTTCTTCGGAGCAGAATTGTAAAGCTGGAATTAGGATAAGCAGTCTCTGTACATCCCTTTTAAATTTTACTTCCTGGTTAACATGCTTAATGCTATCTACAGAGTTAGTAGAATGCTATTCTACTATCTAGAATAGTTGTCTGGTTTTCAACACCTTCTCTCCCTACATTTTCATAGGATCTCAGTCCAGACTTAGATGAGGCTGTTACTGGACTTCATTTAAGCCTGGTACAGGACTCATGAGATGAGGGAGATCCCTGGTGGGTTTTCATGTTCTCAGGTTTCCAGATGTCGGCAAGAAATTTACTGCAGCCCTGCCTAACCCCACAGTTGTTCTAGCATCTGAAAGCAGCTCACTCTTTTCCTGGGATGTCTGCGGAGGGATTGTCCATGAAGGCAGAATGTCTCCTTCACACGTGCACAAAATGGCAGTACAGAACCTTAAGCGTTTTGTTGTCAGGCATAGCACATCTGGTCTCTGGTGGATCTTCCCCCCAGATCCTGAAGATTTGGCCGATTTTATCCGCAGAGCAAACAATGGGAATTTTCTCCATGTGTCAGGCTTAAAGAAGCTAGGGAAATCATCTTGCTTGGCCCGATGGCCTGGGGGCTGGCTGAGATGCTGAATATTTATACCCTCAGAATCAGGCTGTGATTCTGGTTCATGTGTGTTTCAGTTATGAGAAATTTGACTCACTCTGGCCCAGAAAGGAGCTGAACTGGTGGCCTAGCAGTGAACAAGGCCTTTCAGAGGATTCAAACTGCAGAGCTGTCTTCACATGAAAGATTGCAAATGCAACATTGTAGAGGTGGCCCTTTGAGGACCCTCCTTACTGCTCATAGTGAAGGGGAAGTGGTTGATGTGATGGGTCCCATAAACTGCAGTGTCTGATGTTTTTTGTGCAGCCCTGATGGGTGGTGTTTGCTCAAAGCAGAGAGGGGTCATTTCTGTGGACATCTCTTGCTTGACTGTTGACAGCACATCACTAGTTTATTATAATAGGATAAGTGATGTTGCAGTCAATCTCTATGCCCACTTCTGTAAATATAACTCAGTGAGGCCCAGTTACCTAAAACCTTACCCAGTTCATCCTTTCCTGGCAGGAAATGACCTGGGTCTGGCACACTGAGTGTTGATCCTGTCAGGACCAGGGATTCCTGTGGAGGCAGGTTGCACAAGATGCAAAGAAAAACAGATCAAACATAAAACAGCAGAGCCCTTTTCATTCTCCTTGGACATTCTGTGGAACTCCTTGCCAAAAAGACACTGCAGGACACCAGATTTGAGGCTGAGCAGGAAATAGACCTTTCCTAGGGGGTGACAGTAATGGGCAGAGTTATATCAGCAAGGAATAAAATGGCAACAACTAGAAGCATGAAAGCCTTTTGTCCCACACAGCTCAAGTCCATGCTCTGGGAAGAGATGTATTTGGGACTCACCTGTGTAATGCTTTTCTATCCCTGGCCCTAGCAGCAGGGTGAGGTATTTTTCATAGGGTGGTCAGCCAGCTGTTGTCTCCATGGAATTCCCCACTCCAGTGATGCCTTGCCAGTATCAAAATGAACCCATCATCCTCTGGCTGCTTTGGAGTTAGGAGAAATACTCTGACTGGCTCTCATCATCTGCTGTTAAGCTTCCACACATGCCTGTACAAGCTATGAGGAGCTGGAGAGCCAGTCTTTTACTCTGCCTCAATTTCCTCATCTATAAAACAGCAATCAAAACCTTTTAGTTCTCCTACCATCAGTGAGCTAGAGATCTAGTGCAATAAAAAGATACTGTCACAATAATTTTATGTGATGTAACTGCCTTTATTATTACAGCAGTTCTCATTTTCACTGGGGGTCTAATTTCTAAGCTCCAAAGACCAGTCGTGATGTGGCATATGTTTTCTTACCTTGCTTAGATGGTCATTTATCATAAAAACCATGATTTTGGAATAGAAGGACAGAACAGATTTTGCATTTAAATCTGATCTTCAGTTATACTCGGGAAACATGTTATATCTTCCAAGAGACTGCACCATAGCCTTTAGTCATATCCCTGGTCTCTCTTTTCCTGCCTGGGTTTAACTTTAAATTATACTGGCTAGTAATATCCACCAGGCGACGCTGAAGCAATCTGAGATCCCGGGGCACATCGAAGCCTTGATCACACCCTCCGTGTCCTAATCCTGCTCTTCATTCTAGCTGCAGGCAGGCAGGGAGGTCAGCAAGGAGGAACCCTGTGCCGTAGAAGGGTGGTATGTTCTTCCTGCCTACAGAGATTCAATTTGGTTAGTCCTGGTTCATTTTGATAGTCCAGCACAGTGTAGCCCCCCACAACTTCCAGACTGAGCACAGGGTCAGGGTGTAAGTGACAGTGATTTTACTATTACTCCTTTGCCTGTGTGGGCTTTATGGCCGGAGGGCTGCAAAAATGAGGAGTATGTGTGGCTGGCACATTGAGCAAGGGAGGGAGCTCCAGGCACAGGCGTGATGACAGTAGATGGTGAAATCATTAGCTCAGGATTATAGTGAGAGATGGGGCCTGAGCCACAAGAGCGAAATCTGTATCCAGAGCTTGGGGGTGGTGAGGTTGGGCTTGGGCCCATCTCAAATTCAAACTTCACTGCAGAATTCAACAAAAAGATGCACCAGGCCCAAGGGAGAAAAGGCAAATTATTCACACATGCAGATGAGCAATAATGGTGGAGAGGATGCAGCAAAATACCTGCCAAGTACATTTTTTAAATATTAATGATATCTTTACTTTTTCTTTTATTTTATTCCTTTTTTTTTTCCTTCAATGGGAAAGCCCCTCCCCACTTTTATATTGGATCTGGCTCCTTGATTTCCTTCTTGCTGAGACATTCCATCCATTCCCAGCACAATGTGCAACATAGCTGTGCTGTACAATAAACAGAGTGACCCAGCTCTCTGGATTCTTCCCTTGGAAAGCCCACCTTGAAAAGGACAAATTGCCTATGTCAAGGCACAGGAAGCTGTAGGATGATTCACAGCCAGGACACCCAAATTCAGCCTTTGTTGGGGAAATTAAAAAAAAAAAAAAAAAGTAAAAATAAAGGTCACCCTTAGATTTCAATCAAGATTAGAATTTCCCTGGTTTAGGCTTGTTTTAATAAGGGGGCTGAGCCAGACTGCTACACTGAAACTTCTTGGCCCATTGCGGATATTTCAGCTTTGGAGTAAAATCTTGTTTCAAGCTCCACAAGTTTGAATACTTTTCTAGTAACAACTCCATATCCTGCTTGAATAAACCAGCAGTGAAGGAGGTGTCTAGTTAATATTGTGCCTGGTCCTGTGTCCCTTGCAGTGTTTAGGGAAGACTGGGCAGTTGGGAGGAAGGCTTGAACATTAGTGCAGCTCTGGCAAAACATGAAAAAAACCTAAACAAGAACTGCTCTGTCTTGCCTCATTTACTGAAGATTACTTTTAATAATTTCTTATGCTTCTAAGCTAGGATCCTCCTTGTTTTATGCCTTTGCAGTAATTTTCAGTAAGAGGCATCGATGAAAAGAAATTTGGTGGTAGATAGGATGCACTGAAAATCATCTGTGAGGCACGTATGCTTGTAATACTTTGATGAACCCACCTGAAGACAAGGGTCTATTCCAGACAAGAAACTTTCCTTGAAGGCTATTAAAATGCAACTGGACTGCTGTGAGGATGTTATTTCTACAACCATTTCTACCTTGGTCTGTATCTACTGGGTGCAAACTGATTGGAGGATTTATGCCTTGAAGGATTGGAATTGCTGCTGTTGATGTTTTGATCCATTGCCCTCAAGAATAATCTGTGAATGTAAGAACAGCTATTACTGTGCAGGCCAAAAAACCATCCCCATCCACAGAAGCTCTCCGTGACACTAGACACCAGTAGGTGCCTGGAAATGAGCATAGGCAGAAGGCCATCCTGTAGCAGTCTTCCCTCTGACTGTTTCTGCTGTTTCCAGTAACATGGATGACTGTTTGCAACAGCTTTCCATAGATTTCTCCCTCATGAACTAATCCAATCATTTGTTGCATTTGGTATCCTAAGACAAGGAGTTCCATAGCTGAGTTACGTGTTACCACAGGAGCCAACTTTTTTTGTTGTTTTGAACCTGCCACCTACAAATATAACTTGATACCTCTTGATACTTGATACCAGCCTCTCCTTCCCAGCATGAGCTGCACAAAGAGAAAGAACAATCCTCTCTGGGAATGGAGTCAGCTGGGGAGAAAATATCCTTTCATAAATTCCCCATAGTGTTTTTAAGCTGTGACAAGATGTGTTCACAGAGCTGCATGGGCTTGTATCAGAGACAGCTTCGCACCAGGGTTCACGTGTGTGATAATGCTTGGGTTGGCATAACAAGATGGCTACTCACACGTCTTCTAGTAAATCTGTTTTGAACTTGTCCTCCAGGGCATTAGCTTCTACACTCGCTAGTAAGAATCATTTGCTGTTGTTGGTTTTATTTTTTTCCAGGAAATTAATCAATCCAGCCCAGATTTTGACCTTTTACAGTTAAAATGCAAACCACCACCCAGAGAACCTAGAAGGGATGGAAGATGTGGGAATATATCTCAGGAAAATACAAAGACATTAATTTTCCAACTGAGCAACTAAGCTTTCAGATTTGTGGACTACATGACAGCAGTAATTGGCAAACACTAACTGGCAAATTCAGAAACTAATCCAACAATGCAGAAGTAAAATAGCCACTCAGTAATAATCCCTCTTGGAACTAAGACAGGAAATTCAGGATCTTTGCAGAGTCCACAGTTAGACTGGGGCCATGGGTTTAGTGAACGGGTTCTCCAGGGATTGCTTTTGTAAACCATAAATAGATTAAGAAAACCCACTCCTGCAAAATAGCCTCATCACAGCAAATTTTTCCTTTACTTAAATCCTATCTGCATTTGAGCTGTAAAATCTCCAAGAGTCATGGACGGTAAGATGGAATCTTCCTCCAATGCAGTGTTTTGCTTCTTGAGAAGGGAGGAGAAAACAGAAAGAGCAAAGCAGAGACAAAAGTCCTGAAAAACAAATAAATGACAATGTTTGGTTTGGGCTTGTTTTGGGGGTTTGTTGGTGGTGTTTTGTTATGTTCTGGTTTGGTTTGGTTGGTTTGGTTTTTCAAGAGCCCAAAATGTTTCTATGGCTCTGGGAGTCATGGATTGCTTGCACATCCATTCTTTGCTATCAGGGACTGCTCCCCAGCCATGTTATTAAAAAATACAAATATACTGGATACAGACAAAAACACTTCAGTGACTGGTTAGAGAGGAAAGAAGAAAGAATTTGCAGTTACAAATCTCCCGAGACTGGTCATGATAGCAAGGTGGATGACACACAGAGTCGAAATGATCCTTCATGCACAATTTGCAGGCATACCCCTTGTTTTTGTGTCCATACCTTTCACAAACATAAAGATCTGATCTTCATGAAAATGGCTTATGAGGATGAAAGATGTATGACTTTTGTATGACCACGGGAAAATTGTTGTACCCGTGGTTTTGAAAATTATGTCAGTAAGGGAGGCTTACAACTATAAGAAAAGAAAGGGGGGCAGAAAGAAAAGAAAAAAGTCAACTAAACAGGGAACAATGGCAAAAAGCCACAAATCTACATGTAGGGTTATGTAGAGAACTATGCATATTATAGATAGAAGAAAAAAGCTTTTCTGTAAAGCAAAACCTGACCCTTACACTGCAGAATGCTTCCCAGCAGTCAACTCTGTGAACACCGTTCTCCCCAAAGAGTTGTCCTGGTAACCAAGAAGACAGAATGGACTTGACTGGAATGTTTAAATACTGTTGTTTTCAACTGAATGGTGAAAACACTGTGAAAGAACAAGCATCTCTGCATTTCTGATGGAGGTTGAACAACTTCAAGATACCTAAAATGTGGGAAAAATCAAGGACATTCAGATCTTCTTGTGAGCTTATGAAGTGGATAATTAAAGCCTGCTTTCATTATCAAAAAGGAAGCAAAAATACAAAAAAGAACAAAGTAAAATGAGAAAATTCCTTTGTTTGGTAACTTTCTAGATGCCCTTAATGTCATTCTGTCCTAATGGAGCATCTTCTGATGTGGACATCTGCTCAGTGAGAACTGTGCTGAGCTCACTAATTCATTTCACAGCATCACTGGTTGGTAGCTACATGAAACAAAGTCCAGGTCATGTTCATGTAAACGCTAAGTTCATTGCTGAGAAAAGACTTTGGGGATAATGTGCAGATACTATCACACAGAGTTGACTTTCTTCTTTTCTTTTTTTACTAAAAGCTGTTGTCACTGCAAGAGTACTTGGTTGATAAACTGCCTGGTTCAATCAGCAGCGGATGTGGAATCATGGACATGATGACCCAGATTTTTGGAGGCATTCAACTAGCCAAGTTATATTCATTTCAGAGGGAGTGAGACACTCTGAAACTCTAAGCACTTTGCCATTTGTCCGTCATATCTGAGAACATTCTTGTCCTTCATGACTTACTCAGCTAATACTCAGCTAATGTCTCTATTAATATCCTTCCTGGATCCTTACTCCTAAGACTTACACATTGTATTCTAACTCGCTGTAACATCATGTCTTTCTCTTGAGTTTACTGCTTTTTATATATCCCTGTGGCATCACCCTGTCACATCCACTGCAACTTTTATCTCAATTCGCTACCAAAAAATCACTTTCCTAACCTTTATGATGCCCTTCCATGACCTGAATACAGAGAATCTGCCTGACTTACTTTGCTTTTAAAGGCTGTCAGGCTCTCTGTTGTTTTTTCTGAGTATTTGCACTTCTGGGAACAAAGCAGGAAACAGGCAAGGAAGTATTATACCCATTTTAGAAAACTGAGGCAGAGAGACAGAAAGAATGAGAAAGCAACTGAATGAGTTACCTAAAGAAGGCAGGACATCAAGCTGAAATCTGTAAAGTCATAGGATACCCTAAACCTAGCCACCAAGATTTCCTTCTATTCAGCAAATCATGAATGGTATGTTTCCGGTGTTCACCAGACTCTATGCCTTGTTTTACCCTTTTGTCTCTGCTGATTTTTTCACATAGCATTACATAATTTCATCCATGTGCAATGTTTGAAACGCGGTGTAGGAGAGGTACATATGCAGATGCCTTGCATGCTCCTAGCTGATTTCAGCAGTATTGTGCTTCAAATATCAAATCAGCCTTTTCTATATGGAGCAACCAAGTAGCTGTGAACAAGCTTTGGTGGTGGCATGACAAAGAAGGACACAATACCAACCAAAATCAGGGTAGTTCTCTTCTAAGTATAGCTGGACATATACAGGATGAGAGTGGTCAAACAAGATCAAGGCTGGCTGAAAAAGGGAAGTCCTTGAACCCTGTGAACCTCACAGCACCAAGGAGTCCTTCCATTGGGCCAACCTTTTGAAGGAAAACCACTGTAAGAAAGCTAGGGGAATATTGCACTGTCTTTTCCATTCATGCTGTTACGTTGTTTAAATGTCATCCTTTCAAATGCATCTGCGAAGCTGACAGAACGATTGTTCCTTTTTTTCATTTTTTTGAAGTAGACTGAGCAGAAAGAGTAAAATAATTCCAGTTATGAGTAGTGTTTAAATAAATTGATTTATAAGTTCTTTTTATGCTTAAAAATTGGTAATCAGAAGCACAGAATGCTGCATGGAGTGGTATTTCTTATGTAGCAGTGTAGGTCTGGAATCTCACCCATGGGTTCCTAGTCCTTGGCTTTGCTATCTGCTAAGTAAAGGTGATCCTGAGAAACACCAGGATATACATACACTCCTACATACATACAGTCCTTGGCTTTGCTATCTGCTAAGTAAAGGTGATCCTGAGAAACACTAGGATATACACACATTCCTACATACGTACATACATTCCCACGTAAACTGGCTGAAAGTCACCTAAAGTTTGTCCCAGAGTCACTCAAAACTTCGTATGATCTCATATGAAGCTGGCACGAAGTTCCCTAGAGGGCATCATGGTCATGTTTTCTCATATTAGTAATATGTAAGTAAAACTTTGCAGTCCCTGCATACAGAAATACAGGAGTCTGGATATTACTTATGTTAAAAAGCAATGACACCCAGAGAAGACAGTCTGAATTCTTGTTACCATCTCCCCTTTCTCGTCTCATCTACTTGCAGGTGCTTCTGAAATAGAAATCTTTTGGATGCATCCCATGGGAGTCAGTGGGGGAAACGTTTTCTCCTGTGAGATTGAGGCGCCAGCTCTTTAGGGATGTTCAGATTGTATGTCTAGACGAGATAACATCCTTTTCTGAACCCAGAAGCTAACCCCAGGGGGACCTATTATTCATGCATAAAACACCAAGAGAAACTTTTGCTGCATGCAGCTTCCTTTTTCTTTCCCTCCTCCCCCGTGGGAATTTGCTTGGTTTAACCCTTTCATCCCTATGAGGCAGCAGCTTTCCTGCTCAAAGCTGTGACTATTTATTCTTCCACCCTTCAGGGCTCAGTACTCTGCACCTGCAAAAACAGCAAGGCTGGCTGAACAAAGCCAGGTGAGCCTTCAGCATCAGCTTTAATGTGAAGTCCAAACCCAGAGAAACCTCCTCTATTCCCCATGGAGAATAACAGTTCTTGGACTAAATCTTCAGCCCTGCCTATAATGCCCAGACAGCACAAAACACCTGGCAGTTTGCCTTAAGAAAGCACCTGGAATTGCTCCTGAGATAGGGGAATATCCAGAGTGCAAAAGAGTAAAGGGCGTATGCAAAGCACAGAAGGAATAAAAGATACGTTATTCTGATCTACTTTCAGTGTCATCATGCCCCTAGAAGGTCTCACGAGGTAGTGTAACATCGGAAAGGTTAAGGAATATCTTGCATTCTGGGTTACAGTAAGTAATGGTAAAAATCTCAGTGTAAAACCAGTGAATGCCAACCAGACATGTACTTACTCCTTTCTAGACTAACCAAAAGACTGCATACACCTCTTCTGTGTTTGCCATAGCCTTGTGTAGCCCATGGACAGATGCTACTGATTTTACATGATTTAGCCTATTGTACAAATTCATCAGCGCATCTTTTTTATCCTGGTTTCACAATTGGTTCACAAAATGGCTTCACAGCTTTTTTACTTAGTCTTCAGCACTGAATTGTGACACACATCAGGTTCTTGCAAGGTCTTTAATATGTGAAGGCCAATTTAGTGTTTCTGCTTCGTGTTTCTCCTCAACAATTTTTGCCTAAGGCTTTAAGATTGGATTATAATGGTAAGTGTAGGAAAACACAAATCAACACAGAACAGTCTTCCTTCAGATACCTGCTTTGATCTGTATCTTGCAACATGGAAAGAGACAAAACAAACATTTGTCCCAACAGCTCAGTTATTGAAAGACATATGGGAGTTGTGTGTCTTTGTAAGTCAGGTTGGCAGAGAAAGGAGGGATTTGGTCCCTACAGTGACCTCTGTATCCATAAATAATCTGAATCTTGGATATTTCTGATCATTATTTGTAAAAGGCACTTGCAGAAAACAGTACTGCCGGCTGTAATTACATCTTGACTCTGAGTCAGAAAAGTCACTTCTAGGCAGGTGGATCCAGCACCTCTCTCCACTTAGATGGACAATGAAAGAACAAGTGGCAATGGAGGAAAGGTAAGAACACGGGATCCAGTAGGTATAAATTATATTTATTGAACAAAACAACAAAATTTATTTTCCTATGCATTGAGAATTTCATGGTTTTCATTGCTGAGGTGACTGTCTCGAGAGGGGACGCCTGCAGCGCCTGGTCTCGGGGAGGCTCGGTGTCCAGGAGCTTCAACTCGGAGCAGCAACAGGCACAGAGGGAGCCTCAAGTCCTCGACAGGGCTTGCCCAGGGCCGGCAGTAAAAACCTGTCCCAGAGAGCGCGAGTGACCAGGAGCGCGGCGAGCAGGGCGGGACGAGGCAGTTCGCACGGGCAGAGGAGCGGGATGGTGAGCACCCGCCGTATGACCCGGGCTCGGTATGGGAGCTCCGCTCTGGCCACCCCTTCGGTGGTCAGTGCAGGCACCAGACAGAGCAGATGAGAGGGGAGGATGCGGTGCAGAGCTCGGGGTGCAGAGAGCGCCCGCACTGCTCTGCTGAGGGGAGGGTGCGCG
>JAOEHY010011557.1:0-15608 GCA_025447955.1 Psilopsiagon aurifrons
TGGCAGTGTTGAAGGCCAGGTTGGACACAGGGGCTTGGAGCACCCTGCTCTATGGAAGGTGTCCCTGCCCGTGGCAGAGGGTCTGGAACTGGATGAGATTTAAGGTCCCAACCCAAACTAGCCTTGGATTTGGTGATTCTATGACTTAAACAGTCTAAAGGAGAAAAATAATTATCACAGTTCTGTAACTGTAATATAATGTCTGTAATACAATTTTAACTTCAGTTTTTCCAGTATGCTTGTTAGCTTTTCTAACTCTAGTTTACTAAGAACCTACATTTTCTCTCTCAATATAGATATGTATATAACTCACGTGTATTATATACATAAATGCACACATATGCGCCCATCTAACTGTACCTGAGATAAAAAACAAAATGCAAACACAGCAACTTGGAGGCAAACACTTATTCAGCAACACTGATAAAACTCGCCATATGTAGATCTTAAACTGCCTCTATCCACAGGACAGGATTTCATCCCTTGTCCATATATGCACAACACCCACAGAAGGCATTAGACTGCAAAAAGGGATACGCCCCAGTCCCTTTGGGCAGAAAGTATATTTCTGTTTATTTTACAATTTGTTATAAAAATAATAAATGTATAGTCTATTAGTATGGGATATTAAAAAAAAAAAAAAAAACCACAATTCCCTGACTAAGTTGCTGCCTAAAACATGGAGGATGCCAAACAGGTCAATATCAGCAGTGCTACAGGAAGAGCTTTGAAACACCAGCACAGACGAAACGGCCTTTTGCACTTCTCTGATGTACAGGAAAGTTTGTCGACTTCCAGCTCCCTTTTCTTTTACCATAATCTAGTAGACAACAAAGTTTCAAGAGGATCTGCCCTAACCCTCTGATAACAAGCATTTCCTTGCCTCTGCCTCTACTAAGAGATTCTTGCTTGAGGCATCCAATGCTCCAAGGCAAGCTTTGACAGGAGAGCCTCCTGGTCTGCAGTGCCCCTAATGATAGCGACTCCACACTCTCTGCCCATGCCTTGTGCTTCAGGTAAATGCCCCAAAGGTCACTTCGTTGACTCAATACAAAACTTGCATTAGAAATCATTTGCCCAAGGCTGAAAAAAAAGTGTCTTTTGTAATACTGATGTTCAGGTTTTCTTAATACTACACAGTCATAAAAATAAATTTCAATTGCGGAGGAATAAAGTAGGTAACTTGTGAAGGTTAGCATTATCTCAAGACAGACAACAAGGCAGGTCAGACAATACACCACCTGGAGGTAACTATTTTTCTCCACGGACTTATATATGTTACCATGCCTTAAGTGACAAGCTTCAGGAATGAGAAGTTAAAGTAGATGCTTTCCCACCAAGTCTCACTCACATCAGGGAGGTCCTAGCAGAGAGGGCTCCAATTTGACCAGATATGTAGAAGGAATGATCCCACACAGGGCTTTGGATGGAACGAGACAACCAGGGTCATCAAGCCCAATCCACAGAATCGCTACACAACGGAGACCTGAGAAAAGTCAACAGAGCTTCACTGAATGCCATGAACCCTCAAAATACACGCAGGCACCCTTCTAAAGAGTCTATAGAGACCAGAAACTGTAACTACTAGAGAACACCGGGTGATACTCATGTCCCTGAGTGTGACGAGAGATACCAGAAGCCCAGCAGACCTCACTCTACACAAAAGTTTGAAAAACAGCCCCTGGCAATCTAGTCATTAGCAGAAAATTCCCTTTGTATCCCCCATCTATAAGCTGTTTTAGCTGGGAGAAGCAGCTGTGGCAGAAGCAGAGGATGGGAGGTGTTTGTTAGCTGTAGCCCTTCTGGTCTGGACAGTTGACAATTAAGTCTTGGGTTGCAAACATTACACTTACTGCTCAAGTACAAGGTAAGAAGCAACACTCACCTCCAGTTCTGTCATTTGCCTGTTGACTTAACATTTCCATTTCATGCAAGGTTACAATTCATCTGCCCAGGAAGGCCATTAACGAGCAGAAAAATTACTATGAACAATTCGGAGAATTCACCTGCTCTAGCTCAAAGGAACAGAGTGGTATTTTTCATCTCCTCTGCAGCTTTTTACGGCTCTGAACACCAGGAATCCCAGAATAGTTTCGGTTGGAAGGGACATTAAAGTTCATCCTGTCCCAGCCCTCTGCCATGAGCAGGGACACCTTCTACAGACCAGGGTGCTCCAAGCCCATGTGTCCAAACTGGCCTTGATCCCTGGGCAGCCACAGCTTCTCCGGGCACCCTGTGCCAGCGCCTCAGCACCCTGTTCCACAGGGAACAGCTTCTTCCCAAGAGCTCATCTCAGTCTCCCCTCTGGCAGTTAAAGCCATTCCCCTGTCCTGTCCCTACAGGCCCATGCTCAAAGCCCCTCTCCAGGTTTCCTGCAGCCCCTTCAGGCACTGGAGCTGCTCTCAGGTCTCCCCTTAAGGAGCCTTCTCCAGGCTGAGCAATCCAATTACACTAATGTCTTTTACAGTAACAGAAGGCTAAGGGAAGGCCTTCACACAACACCTCCCATTTTCAGACCACTGACCACAAAGAAGAAATATGTTTGGGGTTTTTTTTCAGTCAGAGTTTCGGGAGACAACTGCAAAGATTTTGGGGTATAAGTTTGCAGATTATAATTTTAAAAGACCATCTTCCTCCCAGGAGCCAAACAGAGATGAATTTTGGAAATCATTAGCTGCTTGTTTCTTTATATTAAAGAATAATGTATATGCTTCCAAGAAATGCTCTACAAAAAATGAGAAACAAATTCAGGTAAGTTGCTGGTAGATCACATACTAAGAGGACAAATTTTCATCATACATTCACTGAATTACATTTTAAAATCTAATTTATTGCCAGTCTAACCCTAGCCTCATTTCGAGCTTACTAGAGCTAGGAAGATCAGCCTTTTATGACAGTCATACTTTACAGTTGTGTTGTACCCTTTTACTACAGGTATCTCAAAGCATTTTACCATCCTTCATAGGCATTTGCAGTTGTTTAGCCTTAACTGTGATTAGCGCCTCCCCATCCTCATTTAATTTCGTAGAGAAACAGCAATGGGACACTTCTAAGACTGTGGCAGCACCATGGAGCAGTTTGGTAAAATGAGATTTTAGAACTGGGATGATTGAAAACCTAGTAGGAAATTAGAGAAAGAATGATACCTCAGAGTGGACTGGCCTCGTCATCAGGTTTCCTCATGGGAAGGACCCTGGGACCTTTAGCTCTACAGCTCTGTCAAGGAGAAGCTCTTGGGATGGAAAGCTCTGCATCAGCATCCATTTATCGGACTGAGAAAAATAGGAAAGTTAACCCCAGCTCCAGAAGCATCTGGCTGCATTTTTTGATGTTTTTTAGTCATGCAATGACCCAAACTGACCTTGTATAAAGGTTTACTTATATCTGACACAACCCATTTACCTACCATATGGGAACAGAGCATTTAGTGGCAAAGCATGGAGCCCAGCAAAGGGTGATGCAGGGAAAGTCCTGGCAATGTAGATGTCAGGAACAATCAGAACTAATGAAATAGTTATTGCTATCAGGTATTTGGAATATTAATGCACAGAGACAGATCTCATTTACCAAGACAGAGTCTGGCAATATAAATTATTGGACACTCAAATACTATCACACTCCACATTTAAGGGGCATTTGAATTGTACTCAGGTAGTTTCACTCATCTGCAATCTGAGAAATGTGTTAATAAATACAGGAGTGAATCACACCATTGATTTGTAAGTGGAATTTCCCATTAAAACCTGTCAAGAGTATTGCTTTTAAAAAAATTAATGGTATAATATAGCCCAGGGATCTGTTATAACGTACTCCTGACGTTACAGCTCTCAAGAGTCCTGTGTATGATGAATAAACTTGTTTGTCCTGTATTGTCATTCTAATATCTTTCTTCTGCACTTCAGCTGCAGCCAGAGGTCTCACTGACACAAGTAGTAGTTGGTGGCCATCGCTGGTGGGCAGCAAATCAAAAAAACAAGAGTCTACACCTTTCTTTCCATTTCCGCAAGAAGCAATGCTTCACTTCTATGTCCAGTATCTCCAACTTACACAAAAACTGATACACCCACTTTGGACTCTGCTCTGGTTTCTCTCTGGATTTGAGCTTGTTCTCCCACATCTCATGGATTAGGGTGGCTTCTGGAAAGCTAGCTAAGTTTTGTAGTTACTTACAGATGCAACTGTCATCGTTGGAAGATGTTCCTACAAAAAACTCTGAAAAGCAGGAGCAATGTGAGCCTGGGCACGACACACGCAGGGATGCCCCCTGTGATTAATCATAGAATCACAGAATGGTTTGGATTGGAATAAACCTTAAGATCTTACAGGGGCAGGGAGACCTCACACTACATGATGTCACCCAAGGCCCTGTCCAACATGGTCTTGAACACTGCCAGGGATGTAGTATTCATCATCATTGTTTTTTCATCAATGGCTTCATTCCACTAAGAATTTGCAACATAGGCAGATTAAGCTTATGTAAGGAGAATCAGGGGAAGGAGGAGATAGAAAGCCAGAGTGTTATTTTTCTGCATGTTTGAGATCAAAACCATTTCACGGTTTAGTGTGAGGTGTCCCTGCCCATGGCATGGGGGTTATGAACTAGATAATCTTAAGATCCTTTCCAACCCAAACTACTGTATGATTCTATGATTCTATAATTCATACTTCATTCCCAAAAAGCAATCTGCAATGAAGCGACAGTGCTGAGGGATCTGGGTGGCTCCAAGTCAGCGTATACGTTTAAGTGCGAAACTTCCCCTCGGTCAGGATGGGAAAATTTGCTCATTAAGAGAGTCATGACACTGCCCTAGTTGTGCATGGATGGTTGAACATAGAGCATTACTCCCAACCTCAAAAGGCCGCTGTCCTTGTGGTGATATCATTTTCCATTGATTGTAATGGTGTTCTATTAATGATGTAATTCAATTAGACACAAATCAAGAGATAACTAATACTTCTAATAACATAATACCAGCTTCTGACGAATTCCCTACACAGATGGAAGAGCTTGATAGAGTTACTGGTAACTGAATATCCCCCTCTGGAGAGATGTTAACAACCCTTTTATTATCAATACACCTGCTAGAGCAAAACTGTTTGGTTGCAAACAATCAGCATCATGCGAGCTCACAAGGAATGCAAATGATCAAACAGAAATTGTGTTAGGAGGACTTTGCTGATGTGAAGATGTCTCCATGAAAGTCAGTGAAGATTTATTCAGGTTGAGAACCTGGCCTAATGTACTGAAACAACCTTCTTTTTTTTGTAATTGTTTAAATCATTAACATTTGATGGATTAAAAAAAAAAAAAAATCTGATTTCTTCCCATTACTGTGAGCTTAGAGAATTCTGTGGGCAGTATGGAAATACAGCTGTTTACCCAGTTTTCTCTTGAATCTTTCACACAGATGACCTTTATTTCAGCTTAATAAAACCAAAAAATGAATAATGTTTGCTTGAGAGGGAGATCAGAGCAAACTGCCATGTAACAGCTTCTGCCAGACCTGAATACATTTCTTACAACACACACCTGGTATTCCAAAGCACATAGTTGTTTTAATTTCCACAGAGTACCCCCTTACTCTCATAGTCAAAACCAATTAGCATCATATATGCAAAACCACAATACCATACGCTTTTTGCAATGCACTAAATGTACAACACCCTCAGTCCAGCACTTTATAATCTTGTGCATTGATGCCTTTTTCTGAGCATCCTTCTACTGCCTGTTGACTGAATTTCCTATTGACACCTTCACCATGGGACCTCTCAGCCCCTATTGGCATCTCTGTCACAGACACACAAAATTTCTGTGGACACTGAAAAAGCTGCTCTGACACCATCTCCGTTTTGCATCCTCCTCATCATGAACAGTTAAACAAGAGCTGTCAGATTCAGTTAATGTTTTTAACTTGCTTCATGCTGTTTCTCAAGCAGGAGGAAACAGTATTCATCTTGTACAGGGAAAATAAACAGGTCTGGAGGCCCCATAAATAAATATGCAAAAATCCCAATGTCTTTTTTAAGGACAAAGTCTAAATCTAAGACTGTTAACTACTTTCATGTGTATGGCAGACGCCTCTTCAATAATTCGTCTAAACATCTTCAACCTTCTAAGCAAAAAAAAATCTAGAAAGCTTCCTTCCAAAGCAGAATGGGGCATCATATAAAACATTATAAGACATTAGGCTTGCCAGTCACTCCAACAGCATGTTCAGCAGCATCTACAATACAATAAATGAGGAGCAAGCTAGGAAAAACGATTTTCACATTGGATAAGAGAAGTGCAATCACAATGACATTTGGAAAATGAGAATGAATGTTGATTGATCTGATGAATTTAGGGAAAACTCCACATAACTGCAATCATATGAAGTAGAAGAGGAGCTTTGGACAAGGGCCTGTAGGGACAGGACAAGGGGGAATAGCTTTAACTTGCCATGGGGGAGATTGAAATGAGACCCGTGGCAGTGGGTTAGAACTGGTTGAGCTTTAAGGTCCCTTTCAACCCAAGCCAGTCCGGGATTCTGTGATTCTGGAGGTAGTTGAGCACAAACTGTGACTGAGGTAAAACTGTGATCACTAATTACAGTCCTGCAGAGAACTTGCAGAGGTCCTTCCATGGCACTGGACACGAGTGCCTGTCACCAAGACAATATCAATCAAAGCCTCAATCCCAGGAAGAATACACACTGCTGCTCCAGCAGAAAACAAGTTGGTGCTTTCGGGTCCCACCACAACCACGGTTCATTACGTGCCGTCAGCACCATGAAGGAGCAGAGGAAATGTTTTAAGGGCTTTTTTGCTCTTCTTCTTCTGTACTTCAGAAGGCAGGGAAATAAAAAAGGGAATATGGACGAAGGCCCATCAGAGCCTTTTAAAATGTCTTTCTTCTTCCCATTATACTTCCAAGAGGAATACAAAATAACAAAGAAAACTCAAAAGAGTGCTTTTAAAATGCTTTTTAGTCTTTGGCTAGCGAGGGAAAGAGTGTCAGAGAGACAAGGGGAAAGATGATGATGCATAAACTCTGCAATGAATAAGCTCTTAGCCGTGGGCTGAGAATGAAACACACCTCTGCCAGGTACCTGATGCTAGCTCCAAGATAGACCACTCCTTGTCCTACATCAACTGCACTCCTAGGGAAGCAACCTTCAGCTTTTAATTGTCATGTTTTGGGGAGTCCTGCCTATAGAAAGAAAGACTTCACAAAGTTACTGATCTTGTCCAGAGCTGTCTAATTACCTCAGAATTCAACAGCCAAAGTGCCCACCAGTTCAGCTGCAGATCACACCATAGGCACAATCCTATGTCAAGCATCACTTAAGTATCACAGCACTACAAGGAAAATGGCTGAAGTTATATGTATGGATTGTCCATATGCAGAATACACCAAATGAGCAAATGATTCCTCTTTTAGTGGAAATACTATCTGTTCCCATCCTGGTCACAAGATCTCAAGCACATGCACAAGTGTATCTCATACAGGGCTCAAGCAAGGACTTGTCCTTCATTGCTTTGCCTTCAGACTCAGATCTGTGACCAGCCAGGCAGACGATACAAACTTTGTGCCACTATCTTTTATTAAAATCTCTGTCTACTCAGTGTACCCAAGAGCAAGTAGGAAAGTAATTTGTAATGTTATAATAACAGAACCACAGAATCCAAGACTGGTTTGGGTTGGAAGGGACCTTAAAGCTCATCCAGTTCCAACTCCTTGCCATGGGCAGGGACACCTTCCACTCAAGCAGCTTTCTCCAAGCCCCTGTGTCCAACGTGGCCTTGAGTACTGCCAGGGATGGGGCAGCCACAGCTTCTCCTGGCACCCTGTGCCAGCGCCTCAGCACCCTCACAGGGAAGAGCTTCTACCCAAGAGCTCATCTCAGTCTCTCCTCTGGCAGGTTAAAGCCATTCCCCCTTGTCCTGTCCCTACAGGCCCTTGTCCAAAGACGCTCTCTGGGTTTCTTGTCAGACCCCTTTAGCATTGGAAAGCTGCTCTAAGGTCTCCCTGAAGACCTTGAGGACCTCTCTACTGTCTTTCAGTGTAGAAACTATCTACACCCAAGGGTAACCTTGCTGCTATTTCCACTACAACAGCCTGTACTTCCAGTTGCTGCACAGATGTGACATTGGGAAACTGGGGAGATGGCAGAAGATAGGCAGTGTGAGTCACAGAAACCTGAGAAACAGGAGACAAGGATGGAGCCATGATGCTGAGTTAAAAAAAAAAAGATAGCACTAAGCAATGGCAACTTGGAAATACAGAAATGTTGCTCCTCACCTGTGCAGGACAAATACAACATAGCATCTGTCAACATAATACCTGAAGACCCCATTGACTGACAGGGTATACAGCACACGGACACCAGGTTGGGAAACTATTATTATTATATAAATGGTAAAAATATGAACCAAGAGACTGTCATTCATTGCAGAGCTCTTCTGGTGATTGAAGAGCTGACCTTAGCTCAGCTAATCTACAGAGCCTCTCAAAAGAGCCATAACCCTGCAATTTATCAAGCTCTCCATCCGCTCCCCAACAAACAGCCTCACCTCCCACGGTGCATCCTTCATTCCATGGCACATCCACATCACGCAAGCACCAGCTCCGTGATTTGGATGATTCTGTGATTCCTAATGCAGTGTCAAAGTAAGCATCCAACACACCCACCCTCTCCAACTATAGTAAATGTTTTCATAAATACTTGCACTGGTGGTTGAGTTGGGGTTGTTGCACTGCCCAGGAAGCTCTGTGCACAGAACAGGAGCTTTTCCATATGATTTCCAGCATCTTTATTTTACTCTTTATCTATTTTTGCTTCCCTTTGTTCTTGCTGTAAGACCCAAGAAGAGAACAGTGAATATTTGCTTCAATGAGCCAAACTGCTCATCTGGAAGGATGCTGTTTCCCAAGAAGGATGGAAATTGGTATCAAAGCCTTGGAAATGACAAAGCTGAGGGTTGTTTGCCTGCTGCTTCCAAGCTGGGAGAGGAGGCACCTTCTGAGCCCTCCATCCAAGGAAGGAATGACCATGGACAGGGCTCACATAATAAGTCCAGCAAATCTGCTCATATAGCACCATTAAAAGAAAACAAAATCATCGAAACTTCAGTAGTCTCACCATTTTAAATTCTGATTTGCAGGGTGAGAAGATACCCAGTATTCAGGCAGTAGTGAGATTTCCAAGTAGATACTATTCTTTCACGTTCTCTGTTTGACAACCACTACTGTGCTGAAACTTCGGGCAGCAATTTAGAGTAGTTTTCAATGTATTTTGAATACTTCAGAGCATTTATAAAATTACAGCATATATTGGCATTACCATTGACAAATGACTGCCATCAACCGAGACAGAAATTGAGACATTTAATTGTGCATTTATCATGCCTCTCTGAGAATTCACTTTCCTTTATAGTGCAGACATCTCCAGACTCTCAAGCAAGATGTTCTTGTTTGTCATTAGCCTGATTTAGCTGTAGCCCATCACATCAAAGCTGAAATAGAGAACATTGTTACAAAGAAACAATTTTGCTAGGTTTACAATTATCTGATGTGTTATCTTTCAGGAATAATATACTGTATTTTACCAGTGAATTTACCACCAGAAATCAAGAGATGTACTTCACTTTCAGTCGTCTCTTTCCATAGTTCAATAGCTTTCTGTATAGGCAGAGGTGCAGATCTACAGAATCATGGAATGGTTTGTGTTGGAAGGGACCTGAAAGCTTATCCAGTTCCAGCCCCTTGCCACAGGCAGGGACAACTTCCACTAGACCAGGTTGCTCAAAGTCTCATCCAACCTGGTCAGAAGACCCAATGGAGCAAACATCAACTTCCCAATGCTCTGTGCCCATATTAAAGATTCCAAAGCATCAAAAATCCTTTACTTTGCTGAGGAGAGCATGGATGATTTTCAACAGCAGAAGTGGTCAAACAGATTGGGAAGTTTATAGAAGGAAATGGGGAGGAGAAAGGTAACAGACATACAAAGTGTATTTAATTTCCCAAGGACCTGAACCAGTAACATTTTTTAAGCCATCCCCACAGCAAACATGAGAAGGAATTCTGTAAAGCAAGCAACAGGAACATGCACCAAGGGGCTGGGCAGCAAATGGCATTAACCCTGGTAGCGAAGCCAGCTCCTGCAAACCTGCTCAGCCCTGCATGCGGCCCAATCACACAGTTCTGATGAAGAACACTGTGATGCCTGTTTTTTTGGCAGATGAACATTCAGGCCAGCATGGAAGAAGGAATTCACTTGAGGAAATTCAGAGTAAAGGTGGTGAGGGACTTAGGAAAGAGCGAAGAGCAGCTGGTAGCTGGTGGATGGTTTCCAGAGGAATTGGGTGCTGCCGATGCTTTCACTTCAGGGCAGGAGTATCTCCATCCAGCCCAGGACATGGTGAGAGGGGTGCAAAGGAAATAAGGACAGGGCCAATGTGCTTACTTTGGATTCCAATGGAAAGAAAAATTTAGGTCAATGCTTTACTGAAGGGATAATTTTAACAGAGTAAGTGAATTTTCTTTTTGCCTTTGGTTGATCAGTCATGAAAGCCTCCTTGGAATTTGTCAGGATACTTTTTATTCAGGCAAGGCCAATATTTTAAGAAATTTCCATCTATTTGTATTACAACAAAGAGACTGGCTGCATTGAGTCACTGTTACAGAGCTGTATTTCAGCAGCAGGGAAAATTAGGTGTGTGGAAATGTGTTCACTTCTTCGAGTGTTAGCTTCATTCAGAACCAGCTCATTCAATACATGAAGCAACTAATTCATGTAGATCACATCCATCGAGGGATTTGCAACAGCAAACATGAGGCAAGAACATACCTGTTGGCTCCTGTTGTATCCTTTGGATCTGAGTGTCCCTACACCTGCAGAGTGGTGCAGCTAAGCCTTGTCTTAGGCTGGCATGGAGGAGAACTGATGAGCTTTAGTGTGGTAGGATGTTTAAATATCAGGAAAGGACAAACTTCTTTCACAGTTTACTCACATTCGTACATTTGCTAAAGTCTCTACAACAACCCTTCTCATCAAAAATGGAGGTGCAAGCCCACTGCAGTTTTATCCCTGCGGCTGTATATGCCAGGAAAGCAGGCTCACAGGAACCACTTGATTTTGTGGCATTACTTCATCTCATAAAAATAACATTTGAAGAATCAATATGGGCCCTCTAAAGGACATTTGGTGGAAAATCAGTGCGCTGATCATCTGGTGAATGACTGTGACTGAAACTGAAAGAGTTATTTTAGCTGTCATCTCACTGGATTGACAGCAGTCTCCTGTTAGAAGAGGCCAACCTAGCCATCACATGAAATATACACTTCAGGAGCCGAGCTGAGGCAGAACACAAGTTACTGCAGGTTGGTGTTAAACAACAGGCTACTGGGAAATACCAGCTTACATCCAGCACCAGTCCTTCACCAGTCTAAATATGAAACAGGACAAGGATGCAAAACAAGGCTCTCTGCTTCCTTGGCAGTGCAGGGAAAGCTTGGATGGGCTGAGAGAAAACAACACATGTTTTCCATTACTCCACCCAGGCTGCTCCAGGGAAATGCAAAGAGCAAGGTCAGCGCAGTAGCTCTGAACTTAAGCTCAACCAGATGATGTGAAGAACTCACCTGGACTGCAAGCTGCACCCTGAAGGAGCAGACTCACAGGCATTCTTCTGTTTATTAATCATTTTGATCCTGGAAGCTCTCGCTGCGTATCATGACCATAGAATCATAGAATAGTTAGGGTTGGAAAGGACCCTTAGATCATCCTGCTGTGAATCTGCACAGCAAAGCCTTCAGAGTCCTGCCCCAAAGACCTTGCTGTCCCAGAGTAAAACAGGCAATCAAAAAAGGGTTCAGACACAGAAATACAGGGAGAACGTCTTGATGATGCTGCCATGGCTTGTGCTCTGGAACAGAACTTCCACGCTAAGTTTTGTATTGGGAATGACAAGGGAGTAGCAGTGAAGGATAAATGAACCAAGTGTGAAATCTGGAGATGATTGCGCTTGGCATAATCTCATTGTAAACAAACATTCCTGACTGTGTATTTAAAGTCAGCACTGGTCCTGTATCCATATGGACGTGGAGAAGGGGGTTGTGAGGACAAAAAGACGTAAAACAAAAACAGCTGAATATAAAAACATTCATCAAACTATACAAAGAAGACAACTACTAATATGTAAATGGCTCATCCTCAACTGAGCTCATTTCCATTTTTAAAAATACTCTCATGAACACACGGCGGTTCTCCCACTCCTGTTAACATGTGTGGTGGCTCATGGGCCTCACAACACAGAGGACAACTGCAGTGCATGGGAAATGGATGCTGTGACAGGTCACTGGTGATTTATACTGCACCACTCAGAGAAGTGATTGCCATCGTACTCAGACATCACAGAGCTCTGACGTGCTGCACTAACACTGAATTTCTCACTGGGAGCTAGTGGGAGTCAAAGACACCAAACACAGAAACCATTCAGAAAAAAAAAAAAGCTTTGAAGATTGAGTTAAATCACCACCTACAGGTTAAAATAAAAGAAAAAGAAAAGATATTTTGTAGTTACTTTAAGACACACAGAACAAACCATACAGCACCACAATAATCAAAAACAACATCTGCCTTGATCAGAAACATGTTTTCCATGATCGCTTTCCAAAATAGCAAATGCTGCTGCTCTTCATTCACAAATACATTTTTTTAATGAGGACAAGTCCAACGGTGTGCTCTACTTTTTGTCTCATCCCTCCGAAAACACTTTGCCCCTCACACACAATGCCAAACAGAAACAGGACATGTATCCGGCCAGAAGCAGCGCGTCCTTGCCTGCACACGGATGCACCGCTACCCTTTGGTACCAAAGTTCCGAGCACACACCAGCATGCCCACAGCGGCTCCGGGATTTGGGCAGGGAGCAGGAGAGGAGCTGGCCCCATTGTGCAGCATCTCCAGGAGCCCTTTGTTAGAAGCGCTTGCTGCCTGCCCATGCCCTGCTGCGTGGGGACTGTGCCAGCACAGTGCTGCCCGCACCTCCTGCCCGCACCTCCTGCCTGGCATTGGAAACGCCACAATGAGCAAGCAGAGGGCACAGCCTTGCCCCCAAAATCTGCTTTACTCTATCTGCTTGGCTGAGTTAGGACGGTGACTGGGATGCTCGGGAAAGCACAAACTCACGACAGCCCCCGGGGCTGCTGTGCTGGGAAAACTTTGCCCACTTGCAGTCTGTGAAGTGCAGCGCAAGAGATGCCACCTTCAAAACCAGTGCGATGAACACCTGTGTATCATAGGTGGCGTGTGAAACACATAACCAATATGTGTAGACGGAAAATATGTGGTTGTTTCATCCGTGGACCATAAAACAACACCCACACCATGCCGTAGGAGCAATGGTTTTGCAGCACGTCTGGTGCCTGACACAGCACACGGCCTCCTTAGCTCCCCAGGCACCTGCACACAGAGATTCTGGCTATATCCCCCTTTGGCAGAAAAGGAGTCTGCAAGTCAATCATCTTTCATGAAGGAGAATCACTGCCATGTCTCCCATCTCCCAGCCTTTAAGCTGCAAAGGCAGGAGAAACATTTATTCATCATCCTGCTCCCACTGCCCAGGTCCCACCTTCCACGCAAGTAACTGCAGAGGACAATGTTTGGGACACGCACACTCAAAATAACCCTCATTTGGGATCTGTTGGAGAAGCATCTTCCAGTTTGCTTGCTAACTCTCCAAAACCAGGACAATCAAAAGATACCCCCACCACCGCCCCCCCGGTTGTGTAAAGGAAGCACCACCTCCATGGGCAATTGCTATTTGCATACAGCTGATAACCTGAGCTTCACCGAGGATCTTTTAGCAAAACACTTCGCATGCAGCACTTTCCCCCTTCACAAAAATCTGCTCTAGCGCCGGTGTGCGTGGTGTGGGGAGTTGGTTCCCATTGTTCGCCTGTCGCTGCTGCGAGCGCAGTGTGCACAGACATGTGCGTTTTCTCCTCTCCCCCCTTCCCAAGGCTTCTCCTACCAAAGTGTCCCTTGATTTCTTTAGGAGAGAATTAAATGAGCACTGGTATTTCCCCTCACGCATCTCCGTCCACCACGCATTCACACACCCAGAGCCTCCTGCAAATCAAAGCTGCACTTTCTTAGTTCCTAACACTTCTTGGCTCATTCTCCCATTCTTTCTCAATAAGAGATCTGTGCACCGCAGAGCCCTTCTGAACCTCCTGCACAAGTAGACCCGGAGCATGGCTGTGTCAGTTGCTCCCCTACCCAGTTCCACGCACAACCAGCTTTGCTGGGTTTAATTAGAAAATGCGCCTGCCAAGTGCGGCAAGAGAGGTGCAGCCCCAAAGAATTGCAGCCTGATAGAGTTGGAAGATGCTTTGCGGTTAACTGTGATTTCTGCCTTGCTAACTCATCCGCTGCTCTTATTCCTTTCCTCAGTAAAGGCAGCCCCTTCCCTTCCTTTCAGCGCACAGACCCAAAAAGCAACACGCGAATATATCCAGTTGAGAGACGGATCAGGTGGAAAATAGAACGGGAACTAACCTTATCACCACCACGGCACGCACACTTACACACCTATTATGCCACCTCCTGCCACATTTCTCATATATTTTCCTTGGATTTCCTTCTTTCCAGCTCTGTCCTTTCTCTCCAAGGCTGCGCAAAGCGCTTCTAACCCCGGTTCCCCCTTCCCATCTGTGGGAGGTGATGCAAAAGCTCACAACAAAAACCGAGCAGCAGCAACAACAACAAAACCCTTCGAAAAAAAAAACCAAATCGCACTTGCAGAGGGTGAGAAAGAGGAACGGGCAGGTTGCGGAGAAAAAACACCCTCGCCCTGGAGAGTGGAGGCAAACGAGGCAGAGATGACTTACCGTCGACTCGAGGATGCAGGCTCGCCAGCGAGAACACCAAGAGGAGAAAAACCAGCTTTGGTACCCAAACACATCCAAGACTATGCTCCATATTTCAGCGGACACCTCCAGCGCCGGGTCCCGGTCTCCGGCAGCAGACACACATGCACACACAGCCCCCTCCTGCCTCCTCCTCTTCTCCTCCTCCTCGCCGGGGCTGGCCTCCCTCGTCGGTCCCTCTGACAGCGGAGGGGGAGAGGGTGCGGAGGGAGGAGGAAAAGTTGCGTTCAGCACCAGGAGGCTCCGAGGCTGCCGAGCGCGCAGGGAACTAACTCAAGGAGACGAGGAAGGGTCCTCCCACCGCTGGAAGGAAGGAAAACCAACCAACAAGACACACAGGAGAATCTTGCCCCCCAAAAAAGCCGTCAGAGGAGCCGCGGCGGCTCCATGTCCAGTGCGGCGCCAAGTACAAAGAATGACAGAATAATAAAGATGAGGGGATGTGGAGGGTAACAGCGCCGGTGCTCGGGCAGAGCGCAGCGGGCGAGGAGCGAAGGGAAGCGAAGGGAGGCGAAGGTGAAGCGAAGGGAAGAGAAGGGAATCGAAGAGAAGGGAAGGGCAGCGCAGCGCGGGCCTCGGCTCTGCCTCCCCGGGTCCGGGCGCTGCCGCCCGCAGCCACAGAGCCGGGATGTTCGGACTCGGCGGGCGTGGGGCTGGGGCCAGGCGGGGCCAGGCAGTGAGGAGGGAGCAG